>PVKA01015931.1:0-37735 GCA_004027165.1 Ctenomys sociabilis
TTCAAAAGATAGCAATTTAAAAGGGTGGTAGCAGCAGGCATTTGATATCTTTTTTAAGAACTTTCAAGCTGCAGGAGAAACATGTGATCAAGTGTTATGATTATCCATTAGACTTTCATCAATATCTGTACCAATTTAGGTAACAATACAGCAAGATCCAAGGATTAGTGATGACAATGTACATGTCATAAGGACTGATATATAGTACCAATCCTTATAAGTCACTGTCTCAAAGAAACTGTTAAAAAGTGTTCAAAATATATCTAATTCACATTAAGTACAGAAGTGGCCCATCCAGATTATTTCCCACTATGCTGCATATTTTTCAAAAAGTGCCAATCAAAGCCCAATTTGGCTTTGTCTTACACAATTATCAGTTGTTAAAAAGCAATTTCACATGTTTTTAATCACAGTCTTTGGCCAGATGAACAGTGCCGCGTCCAAGCTGGTAGCTAGGTGTCCATGTGTAATTAAGGGCCATGCATAATTTGGTACACCTCTAAAGATTTAGTGCTGCAATTTAACTGGAAAAGCTGTGAAATGCAGTTGTTTTGCCAAACCACACTCCACTCCTTCCATCTTCCTCAAGAAAAATATTTGTCAATTGCCACTGAAAAACTCTAGGGCTGACTTATAGATTTTAGCCAATGTCCAAGAGTCAGACTTGCTTTTGTTCAAGCCACTTCAAATAACTATGGAGATATTATCACCCCATAAAGTATATTATGTTTTACTCCTAAGCAAGGGTGAGGAATCTGAATATCATGTGCAAGGCTCAAGATGACGCTTAGGACAGAACATGCAGAGTAAAAATAGTTTCCTTCCATATCCAGGTAGTATAAAGCTGACAACTGTAGTCCTGTCTTTATGGGATGAAAACAGTCCCTTTACAATAAATTTCCTGAAAGGGAGAACAAATAGATATAATAACTCTTCTGGTAACATATTATGGTACACTGGCCAGTGTGTTTTTGGCGATTAAACATAATCCTGTGAATCAGATTAATTCACTTGCTGAGTGTTCATTTGCGGCACTCCTCTGTTGGGTCTTGGGGGCCCTCCACGACCTAGAAGACAAAAATGGCATTTGATTTTTCTTTCAAATACTGTTTTGCCTTCAAGCAGATTTTCATCTGAAGTCAAGAAGCATGTGGGCAGAGCTTGTCACATTATTAGGTTTAAGAGGCCAATTCTTCAGTGTTCAAGTTTCACCCTTCCTGGAAGTTGTCATGCGTAAATTTGCTCATGTTCTCTAGCTAAAAGAAGAGTAGAGCTAATGGAGTATTCCACCAGTACTCATTCATTCAACAAGTATTTATTGAGTGCCTGCTATGTGCTAGGCACTGTCATCAGGCGTTGGGAATAGATACAGCAGCGAAGACAGACAAGGTACCTGCTCTCACGGAGCTCACATTCTAGTGTACACTCTAGCTTACATTTCAGTAGTAACATCATACTATCAAAATTAATAAAAGCACCAGAATGAAAACAGACCTTATTACCTAAACTGTAAAAGCTAAACCACATAACATTCAAACTTTTATAATGACTTATAACAGATAAAATAACTTTTTACATGCTGTTAAAACAGATTTTAGCTACCAGTTAACTTAATTGTAGAATATGCTACCAGGTGAGAAAGAACATAACCCATTCACATGCAAATAACCTTTGACACTTGTGGTCAAGTCAGTAATTTTCAAGTGATCCATTAATTTAAAAAAAAAAAAAAAAAATGCACCTTTTTGCTGGCCAGAGGCTACTAGCATTCAAATCAAAGTACTTTGTAATTGTTCAATAAACATTTTATACATGTTATGGCCAATAAATAGAGGGAACGTATTCAATGTTTTAGCCTCCTTCAAATCAGAGAACCATTTAGAACATCAGATTATATGAAATGCTAGCTCTAATTGTTAAACACGTTAACTTCCTGACCAAGGATGAGTTTTCCAACAATGAAAAAAAGGGAATTCTTTAAATCTGTGGTTTTAAAATATAGTTTAAATATAGAAAGAATTTGAGGGATTTTGTTTAAAAGTCAGAAATAATTTGATGTTTAGATTACTTAATAGTGGTCCAAAGGCATTACAATTTCAATTCTACTATTTCTAAATGGTTCTCTAAAAGTGATTATGGCTTGTCTGGCCATTCAAGGATTACTAGTCCTAAAATATAATATGCATGTTTCAAAAATGAATGAGGAATAATAAATTTATATAAATGTTCAATCTCACTCCAAAAATGTCTTACAAAAATGTTTCAGTAAGTACTTCCTAAAAACATTTAGCAGGTTTTAGGACCTGAAAAATAATTTCCAGTTGGAAAAACACTTTTTCTGAAGAAGAGAAAATGTTCTGGTTTTCAAGACAAGTTTATATAGTGTTTATATAGTAACAGGGAAAGTCATTTAAAAATTAAAATTTGGATTTAAGATTAAGTTTCAGAAACAGAGCATTTCATTTAACTCCTAGCATCAAGTCTGGCAAAGATCAGCGTATTTCTAACATGTAACCTACATGCAGACTACGAACAGCTCTTCCAAGGCCAGAACAGATCCAGCTAGGATCACCACCACAAAATATTACCTCGTGGGGCTCCCCGTGGTCCACTCTGCCCAGAGCCTCGCTTGAAATTCTGCTGATATCCATCCTAAAAAACAAGCTAGTTAGTACCGTAAGCAAAAAAGGGCAACTTTAATAAAATGCTTACCCCTCTTTCTTACAGTTTAACACTTGGAGAATACTGCTTTTTCTTTTAGGCACTTCAAAAACCTATTCTATGGTTCCAATTCTATTACACCCAAGAACATTTAAGGAGAATAATTTACCTGCTCTTAAAAATCATTGTTATTAACAGTTTCCCAACTGTCTACATTAATGACAAAGGAAAGCAAGAGCCATCATGCTTAGATATGACAGAACCCCAAATCACTTCATTTCTGAAGTCATCCTGCATTTACCTACCCGCTGATAGCCAGAGTAGTCCCGGGGAGCACTGAACTGAGACTGTGTGTAACCACTGCTGGGAGTGTTAGAGAATGAAGGGCGGTAACCATCATAGCCTCCTGAAATTTAGGACAAAAAAAGTAACTTTCTGTTCTTCAAAGAATTTTTAATTTCTTACTAATGAGAAAGAGGAGGACTAGAGAAATTATAAGCCATACTACTTATTATGCTACTAATTCTGTTTATTTTCCAATCTGTCTATAAATATCTTAACTGCCTTTCACTCCTATAAACACACACATACACACAATGACAGTCAAAAAAAATCCCATAAAGTCTAATACACAAAAAATTCAGAAGTCTGAGAACGATTTGGGAAAAAAAAAAAAAAAACTGCCCATTTTTATTATTAAATATATCTAAATATCCCTTAAAATTTGAGACAGGGTCTATGTAGTTCAGGGCAGCTTTCAATTCACTATGTAGCACAAACTAGCCTTGAACTCATGGCAGTCTTCCTGCCTCAGCCAAGTGCTGGGAGTACAGGCATGCACCATCACACCGAGCCTGAAGTGTTTAAACTCTACATAAGAAAAAGCAAAGAAACACATCCTTCTTCAAAACCATGACATAATTCTATTTTATAAAGTACCAAACAACTTGAAACAAGCTTACCTCGGAATCCATTGGCGGGGCCCCGGTACCCATTCATCAAGCCTCTAGCGCCTCGGGAACCTCCACGGGACACACCACGACTATTATAGTAAGGCTGACTGCTCCGTGGAAACCCGGTACTCTGCTGAGGAGGCTGCTGGTGGTTGCCCGGCACTTGATGCGGCTGGTCCTGGGAGCCATGGTAAGTGCCAACCACTGTAAGAATAAAGCACAGACACTGTACATGTGTGCACATGCAGGTGACAGCTTGGCACCATTTGTCTTCCCCACATGCTTTCTAGTTTAAGGAGTATCTCCTACAGTCTCCTCAAAATTTAATTATCTCTTTAAGTAAATTTATATACTAACAATAGGAAAACTATATACTAAAGTCTTTGTTTTATTCCTACTCGTAAATTAAGCCAAGAAAGGTACAATTCCCAATAATTCTATTTATTTATTTATTTAGTCTCGCTACACAGCTCAAACTCATAGCGGATTCTCTGTGTCAGCCTCCTCAGCCCTAGGATTACAGGCATGTGCCACCATGTCCAGTTTCACCTGCCTACTGGGCATGAAATACCAGGGAAGAAAACCCTCATCCTTGTGCTTGTCAGGCAAGCACTTAAAACCACCGAGCTATCTCCCAGCCCTCTTCACAGAATGTATAGGGAGAGATCAAGGATCTTCTGAATTTACTGACCAACTATACCACTCATAGTGTAATGGTTCTACAGAGGGCCTTTGATTACATCCCTCAAAGTTAAAAGCAAAATATGGTCTGTACTTAATGAGAGTCACCAAGAGTGAGCTATATTTGGGAAGGGTAATGAAAAGATGTCCCTGACAGGCGATATTGGAGCATGGACATCAAAAATAAGGAGCAAGTGGTACAGAAATAAACAAGATTTATACAAAATGGTGCCAGACTCCTCATAATTTACCAAGAGGACATTTTGTTTCTGTTCTTTTTAACAATACAGGAAATAGCACACTGTTAGCTCAATTAAGTCATTCCACAATGTATACAAATTTCAAATTAATTTATACATGGTAAGTATACACAGATTTGTTAATTAAAAATACATTAGCTGGGCATGGTGGCACAGGCCTATAATCCCAGCACTTGAAAGGCTGAGGTAGGAATTCAAGGCCAGCATGAACTACACAGTAAGACCATACCTCAAAAAAATAAAAATAAAAATAAAAAAATTGACAAAGTCTATCAACACTGTCCAAAGGTGCCAAATGTACTCGTTCCACAACTAATTTCTGAACACACAACAATGAACTGGTCAAACCTCAGTTTCATCATTCAACAGAACTATCAGTCTATGGCTAATTCAACCTCCAGGCTCAGTAAAGGTACTAGACACTACAGTGATATGTAAGAATTTCCTACTTAAAAAGTCTATAGTGCTATGCCAGGTGTATTAAGACACAGAACAATTAGAAAATGCCACATACTTAAAACCAGTGTGGCAGAATTTAGAAATTAACTCCTACAATTTCCACAGGATTTGTGAGTTTGTTGGTGGGGTTCCAATTAATTCCAAATAACTAACCAGCCTTATAAAATGTAAGAAGGCTGTATCTCTACCAACACTACTATGGTGACAGTTATGGGATGAGCTTATTTGTTAAGGATTTTGTTTGAACCTATTCCACAAAATAACATAAGTCACCAATGAGTAAATGTAAGGGAAAGCTTTACTACAACTTATTATATAGTAAAAAACAAAGAAACTTGTTTCACAAATTTAATTCCAATTAAATGATACAATGAAACACATATACTATAAAAGTTCAATGACCAAAACTAAGCAATAACAACAAAAAATAAGGCTTCCAAAAGAGCATTTAATTTAACCTGTAACTCACAATGCAACGGTTTCCGCAGACTATTATAACACTGTTGTCTCACCCTCTAGTGACACTGTTGGAGAGGAAGCAGGCAACAAAATGACACTGGTTTTCATACCTGTTTGAAGCTGTTCTTGCTGGAGCTCAGTCTGTTCCACTTGGTGAGGCTGACTGGAAAAGCTCTGATTATAACTAGACTGGTACTGGTTTTGCTGTTTTAAAGTCTCTGGTTCATTAACAGGAGGGACTGGGGCATTCATATTAAATACCTGTGAGTGAATGAAATTAACAATTAGCACCTCCCTTCACTCCCTGCTTTCATCAACTGGCTTTCCCACAAACGTAAATGAAAATCACAAAAGTATCAAACATATGTGTGTCACAATAAAAGACACAACAAGAAAAACATTGCAATTCAACGTAAACCAAATGCGAACTCCTGATGCAGTACCACTTGTAGAAATTTAATCTGTGAACCAAGTTGAAAACTTGATGCATTTATTTCAATTCATTTTTTATATTTTAAGAAATTAACTCTTGCCGGGCGTGGTGGCGCATGCCTGTAATCCCAGCACTCGGGAGGCTGAGGCAGGAGGATTGTTGTGAGTTCGAGACCAGCCTGAGCTACAAAGTGAGCTTAAGGCCAGACTGAACTGCATAGTGAGACCCTGTCTCAAAAAGACAAAAAAAAAAAAAAAAAAAAAAAAGAAATTAACTCTTAATTATTCCTGTGAACACTGATTTTGCTGTGCCCCACAGATAAATTTCCGTTTTTTCTTCTTTCAAGCCACGGTCCCACTTTATAATTCAAGCTGACCAATAAGTAGCCCAGAATGGCCTAGAATTTGTAGCAGACTTTCCTCAGTCTCCCAGATGCTTGGATTACAGGTGTTGTGCCACCATTAACAGCTGATTTTATTACTTTTTAGAAATTCTCTAATTTTAAAGATACTTGACAGACCAAGGTGAATCATGTCATCTGAATTTTATTTTACCAAACTTCAGTAAACAAAAGATTAAGCAAATAGAGCAAAGTGCCAACTGTCAAATTTAGATTACAATTGTATGAATATTTGTCTACTTTTTTGTATATTTAAACTTTGTTATCAAAAGGTTAAGACTACCAAACAAGATGCAGCATGTAAGGCTCAAATTTATCTCTGAGATCATTACCATTCAAAAATTGAGTTCAATTAAATACACCCCTAACATAAAACACAATTATAGAGCTGCCTCTATTTGCCACTGGAGAAAATCTCCCCCAAATAGTAGATATACTAACCCAACTTCTACAGAGAGACAACTCCACAAAAATTAAGTTAGTGAACAGTGCCCTGTAAGATTAAAAAAACAAACCCGAAATCCTACAGTTACAATAGACACAGACTAAATTGGGTTAAATGAGCCTCTTTGGAGAGCATCTAGCGTGACTCACACTACACATTACGCATTCAGCTGAACTGACTTGCTTACCGTCTGCATGGATTGGAATGGAGCTGCATTTACATTGATTCCACTGCTATGTAAAGGTTTGCTCGTCCCAGCCTGAAACACCTGAGGCTGAGAAGCAGCAGGAAGGGATGAAGATGCTGTAGTCTGGTCTGTATTTAGAGAGATTGTTGCCTAAACAAAAGTAAATAAGGAGATGCACTTTAGTGGTAAACTAACCTAAACATTTTGTAGATTAATAAAGCCAACTACTTTATGAATAAAAAACAGACTGAAAAAAAAGTCATTATATTAATCCCAAAGCACCTCTGCCCAGCGTAAGAGCAAACACAATCATCCAGCTTAGTTCCTATGACCTGGTTAACACAACTTGCCTGCATCTGATCAATTGGTTCCTTTGGCGGTCGCTGCTCTGCTGCATGCGAGGGCTGGTACAAGGGTTGAGGTGCTGCATACCCCTCACTTGTAGACGAAACCAAAGGAACCTAGATACAAGAAAGCAAAGCTTTGTTCTTCTTCCAAAATTAACTGGCCTAAACAAGCCAGCTCTAATACAGAGGACTAAGAGATAGATATACCTGTACCTTCTCTCCGCACTTGCAGGCTGCGCAACCTGACACACATCTATGCTTAAACATAACTGAATCTAATGTAAAGTTCCCTAGTTTCAAAGATGGCAAGAATTATTCTAAATTATGTCTAAAATGTCTTTCAAAACTCAACTCAATTTAAAATTAGAAAGCTCCTTTGATTTTAATAAACTACATACATGTAAGTAACAACAATTTAAAAAGTTATATAAAAATAAATGTAATGGGAAACTAAAGGCTGGTACCTACCAATGCTAACGAATATATAACAGAAGACTTGGACACTGATCAAATGCAGATCCCATGTTCATAAAGGGCATAAAACTAAAAGAAACAATATTCCTATCACTCTTACCTGTGTAGCTTCTGGCTGTACAGAAACTTGACTGGGCTGAGCAAGTCTAGATTCAGAATGAACTGCAAAATGGACAGGAGTACTATTATGTATTATCAAACTTCTTAAAAGATGCCTAAGAGGTTCAGTGAGAGAGCTCAATGGTCCAAAGTGCCTGCTTAGGCAAGCACAGGTTTGATCCCTGGCACCATATGCCATGCCACCCATGCCCCCAGTGTGGGCTGAGCCAGCCAGCCAGCCAGCCACACACACACGCACGCACGCACGCACACGCACGCCCAAGAACCTTTTATGTGGCTGCTAAGGCGAATTTCTAATATCCTCAACTGTGGCACTGTGACACACATCTTTAATCCTAATACTTGGGAGGCTCAAGGATAGCCTGGACTACTTGCTGAGTTCAAGACTAGCACAGACTACACAGCAAGACTGCCTCCAAAAAAAATAAAAAATAAGGATTTCATTTGGTATTTTATAAGGAAAAGTAAAATGACAGTGAAAAATTTCAACCAAGAGGTACAGAAAATAAAGATTCAATATTATGGTGGCCCATGATATAAGCTTTTATGGGAAGAGGGTGTTCTGGGGTATATTTTTAGTTGAGATGGGGTCTCAATATAGCTCAGGCTGACCTTCAACTAACTCTATAGACCCAGGCTGTCCTCACAGATAAAGCAATACTCCTGCTCCAGCCTCCTGTGTACAAAGATTATAGGAGTCTGCCACTAAGCCTTTTCTTTTGTTTTGATTTGATTTGGTAATGGGAATTAAACCCAGGGCCTGCCAAATAACTACATCCCTAGCCCTTTTAATGTTTTAAAGACAGAAATCTCCTTCCACTGTTCAGGTCTCTGCACTTGAACTTAACAGTATAAGTAGCACTGCCCATACTTAAGTTATTGGTCAAATTATCAATTTTCAATAAAATCAATAAATAAAATGTGAAAATGTTTCTACAGGGAAAGTAGAATACATAAATATACCTTCAGAAAGACATTTTATATTTTACTGTGTACCTTATTAGCAGTTAACCATTCTCCCACTTGCCTCCCCCACAACCAAAGTTAAATAATAAAAATATAGAACTATAGCTAGGCATGATGGTACAGTATCATCAGACCAGTTCAAGTCTCATCTGGGCAACTTACCAAGACCTCATTTCAAAGCAAAAAAAGGACTAGGGACACTGCTCAGTCTGACAGGTTTAGTCCTGGGTGAATCCTCAATGCTAACAAAAAGGGAGGGAGGGAGAGAAGGAGGAGCAAGCAAACAATAAACTACAACCAAAAAACAAAACCCATAATCACTGGTTCCCATTTATAAACCACAGATTTTCACTGGAAAGCCTATAAGACTCAGCTTTATCGAAATACATAAATATCTAAATAGCCATTCACAGCCGGGCGTGGTGGTGCAGGCCTATAATCCCTGCACTGGGAGGCTGAGGCAGGAGGATTGCTGTGTTTGAGACCAGCCTGAGCTACAAAGTGAGCTTAAGGCCAGCCTGAACTGCATAGTGAGACCCTGTCTCAAAAAGACAAATAAAATAAAAATAAATAGCCATTCAGGTTGCATCAGTGCCACAAGTGTTGACCTTGGCTCATTTAAGTACCTGGTAAAACTATACACATTCTGTCCTCTAATAAAGTCCCTAAAATGAACATTGAAGAATCATGACTGCTTTATAGTAAATTTGACCTTAATTCTCTAAGTCTTGCGAGAGAAGCAGCAGAGAGAAGCTCCCTTTTCTACAGAGAATTCCTAACTACCTTACCAAATTAACTGTACCACTGACTACACTTCTGCCCACAGCTTCCTCTGTACCATTTAAGACTATGTAACATGAATTACATATTACATGGCACTCTGTGCCACTAACATGGACACACACTGCGGGGAATCACTAAGGGTCACAATTACGGTTTCTAGAAAGGTACAGACTCAAGGCAAGGCACTGCCTAGTGCCGCCACTTCAAATAATACCATAGGGCCATTAAGAGTGCAAACTGCAACCTGCACTTGTGCTTTCCGCTTACTCCAAATTCTTATCTCATTCTGATCCAGGGAAATAAAATGTTCAGAAATTCTCCTAGAAAGATGGAAGTAGGGCCAGCCTGATAGCTCAGGGGACTAAAGTGCCTGCTTAGGCAGACTCCGGGACCGGGTTCAATCCCCAATGTGCCATGCTGGTCCCACCCCGGGGGTGCACTGAGACAGTGACTGAGACTGGGCACAGTGGCACGTGCCTATAATCCCAGCACTAGGGAGACTGAAAACAGAAGAATCACTACTGTAAGTCCAATCTATATATCAAGACCCTGTAGACCCTGTCCTAAATACAGAAAGAAAAAAAAAATGGAAGCACCCAGAGAAAGCCACTGCCATTATTTTTATTCCTAAAATTAATTTTGTGGGGTTTCCCCCTCTCCAGTTTTCCCCCTCTACATATTCCATGCTGGCTTCAAACTTCCAGAATAATGGACTACTGGCATCTTTCCTAGGATTTCTTTTGAAATGCAAATAATCAAATTTTACTTAGGCCCATTGCAAAATTCAGGTAACCCATCTACAGTGGTTCAAGTAAGGAAGTGGGTAGTTACCATGGAGTTATGGGACACTTGGATACGGTCAGTGACAGAAAGGGAAGACAAAACAGGTACACTAATGATGTCCCATTTCTTGATCTGGATACCAGTGTGTTCAGTTTGTGAAAACTCATCAAATTTGCATGTATTTTTCATCTATAAGCCAATAAAATGTCTTTAAAATCATGAAACTACAGTGGTTTTTTTTTGGTCTTTTTTGAGACAGGGTCTCACTACACAGTTCAGGCTGGCCTTGAGCTCACTTTGTAGCTCAGCCTGGTCTCTAACTCACAATCCTCCTGCCTCAGCCTCCCTAGTGCTGGGATTACAGGCATGTGCCACCACGCCCGGCAAAACTATAGTTATGATTTACATTATAAGACAAAACAAGTAACAACTCCTAACTAAAGACAAGATTCAAAGTTAAACAAGCATTAAACAAAAAAAATTTTAAAAACTTATGAAACCTGAAAGCACTAGTGTTCCTAGATTTTGTCGTCACATAAAAGTGCCATCACTAACCAGGAGGGCAAACCAGCTGGGGCATGTCCATGTTTTGTGCTGGATTCATAGGCTGCGCAGATACAATGGCAGGATCAAGAGTCTGGTTTTCAAAATCCAGCATTGAATCCTACAAGTAAAATTAGGATATAATACAGTTAGATCAAATAGTGTTCACACTCAAACCTTCTGTTATAGTACTTGACTAAAATGTACCCACCTGTATGAAATTGTAAGGCCCCTGCATTTGTGCCATAAGATCTTGTACTCGCTGTCTTCTCACAAGGGGATCTGCCTGAGCCACAGGAGTCAAGGAGTGGGGCTCTGGTACTGAAGGAGACGCAGCCTGTGGTTGCTGCTGGAGTGAATTCACCACCTATCATGGGAGGAGAGAAGGTGGTGGCAGAGTATGCAAGCTCCATTCACCCTGCCTCAACTGGTACCCAGACTGCACACTACAAGACAGGCTTTACTCAGTTACAACAAACTATCTCAAACTAGCATTCTGATCAATGCCAACACTGCTTCAGGGTTCTTCCTGCCAAGAGATCACTACGTAACTTTCAGATTTACTTTATCAAAGCTTTCAAAGAAAAATACCTATTATTCATTAATCTGAGCAACAGTTTTGACAATAAAAATATGTAACATAACCACCATTAATTTGCTGTTTTTCTTTTGAAAATCTATACCATATGTATTACATGTTACTGTTTGTTTCCATTTGGTTTTGTTTTTACTCTTCAAAAATTTTTAAAAAGTAAAATACCTGCTTTTATTTCCAAAAAGAATGTACTTTTGCTTAAACTATTGTTTCTTCTAAAGTAACTGGATCTCTATGCTATCCAAAGGATATATATATTTATTTCAATACCTGCTATACAGTCCACACTCAGAACTACTACTGATCACTACTATCACCAAAATTTAAGTTTCTCTGACTTCTCTGCTAATACTCTAGGATCAAGCTATTATCACCTCAAACTGATACCCATACCAAAGCTCACACTAGTCTCCTTCCCAGCCTTAATAACTTTGTAGTTATTTTTCTTAAAGAAATCCAAGCTTTGTTTGGGAATTCTAATGTTTACTGTAATCATTTTATATTATTTCTCTGACTTTTAAGTTTGGGAAAGACCTATCATTGAACTTGGCCAAATCATCTTATTTTCTTTATAAACAACATTGAGAAAAAAAATCACTATATTATCGTGAAAGACACTAATTTAGTTATCAACCTGAGGATGCTACAGAAATTTCTGTAATCTTAAATGGATAGCCTTTAGAAAGACCTACTTATCAGATATTAAGAATAAACCACATTAGTAATGTGCTCATCTCTCAAATAAAATGCTAGTACTTTAAATATAAAACTCTGTGTTTTAATTCTCAACTTTTGCTAGAAGACCAATACATAAGTTCCAATAAAACAAATGTAACAGTAATTCCCTTCATGTCCCCGCCAATATCTGTAACATAGCTCCATGAAACATACTCAGCCCTTTTAGCCAAGCGCAGTTGGCTGGGCACATCTCTACATAAACTACCATTCTATAGAACTTTTCAGTCTATTTTTTTTCTAACTGTCCTGTAATATTTCTATAACACATTATTTTTGCCAAGTGTACAATATTTTATTAGGGCTTCATGAGCCAATATTTCCAAGTATCCTTCTAGAGTAATGGTCCAATTCTTCAAACTATCAATAATGCATTGTGCTATTTCAACAGAGCTCAAAATACGGAGAATTACACCACCTTTGGAGAAGGGTTCTGACAGCAGAATAATTTTTTTAAGAGAGAAATCTATTATTCAAACCTTAAAACTATTTTTGGAGATACAAAAGCAGGCACCTAAAAGAGGATTGGCTGGGTGAAGCTAGTAAGATCAACTTGTAAAGGCTCTACCTTCCTTTTTCTCCCCTCTTTCTTGCTATGTGGAGGAGGGAGACTCAGTTGTTACTATGCACTCGAAGGTGGACTTAAACTCATATGAAGCCAAGAAGCCTCAAACTCTCATGTCTCCTGCTTCAACCTCCCAAGTGCTGAGAATTACAGGCATGTGCCACTGCTCCTATTTTTTTGTTTTTTGCTTTTTCTTTCTACATTTTATAGGCAAAGTACAACTAAGGAGAAGTCTAGTATATTATATATACTATGAATAGCTTGTGAAACTAAACAAGATAGTTTGGGGGCAGTCAAGAAGGAAATATTAAGTGAATCAATATAGACTAGAGATGAGAACCTGAAAAAAGACTTGAAAATGAACTGAGCAACAGCACCAAATGAACACTGAAGAAAACTACAGCCAGGTACAAAAACATCAGAGCAAGAGTTTCGGATGACACCCTAAGACATTTGCCATGAGGTGGGTTTCTCTGAAGGCTATTGTTGTGAGAGCTCAGATTTTTATAGAGCAATCTGATATACTAAGATAAGGGAATCCAGATAACACTATGTAAAATCATTTTTATGATTACATCAGCCACCAGCAAATTCTGATACACATCCAGAAGAATAAACCAATCACCTTTTAAATACAATGGTCTTGTGTAATGAGTTTGATAGTATAGTAAACTAATGGTAACAAAGACAATCTTAATTTATTAACAGGAGCAGGAGACAAATTACTGAAGACAAAAACATCAACCAGAAATATGAACTCTCACCTCAACTGTTTCAACTGTCCACTCCTCTACCTGCTCCTTTTCACCACTGCTGAACTGCGTTTCTGCCATAAATTGTCTATTTACATACTGCAAAGCAAAGTAAAAGTTTGAGACATGTTTAAAAGGCAGAAAAATACAACTAGTATTATGACTTAAAAAAAAAAAAATCATACCTCTGTTGATTCAACTTCACTTTGCTCAGTGTATTCTTCTGCTGGCTCAGGTTCTAAAAGGTTAAAAAAACGATGAGAAAAAAAGATGAAAAGCCTAAGACTTAAGTCAGTGAAGGTAGTATGTATGACAATGTAATGGTGGAAAGCTGTCATGATATACTTCAAAGTGTATTGAGGTACTGTCTCAAAAGAAAAAACAGGCCGGGCGTGGTGGAGCATGCCTGTAATCCCAGCACTCGGGAGGCTGAGGCAGGAGGATTGTTGTGAGTTCGAGACCAGCCTGAGCTACAAAGTGAGCTTAAAGCCAGCCTGAACTGCATAGCGAGACCCTGTCTCAAAAAAAAAAAGACAAAAAAAAAAGAAAAAACAGAGGCTGAGAAACCAAATGAGAGGAGGGAAGAGGGAAAGGTAGGAAGGGACAAAGAATACAAAGGAAAAAATGGACACAAAACTTTCGTAAACAAGGAAGAGTGGTTCAAGGAAAGGGAATGGGAAAAAGAAGAAACACCAAGTATAGGTACAAATTCCCTGGATCAACATGCGTTGCACCAGGTATGAAAATCTGAAGACCTCATGCCACTGCATAATTTTTAACTCCAGATTATCAAATTATATGGGATATGGTAATGTACCCTTATAATCTCAACACTTGGGAGGCTGAGGCTAGAGGGTTGCCAAGAAGTCAAGGCCATATAGTGATTTCAAGGCCAGTTTGAACTCCCTTTCTCTTTATTTTTTTTTTATTTTAGAAAAGGCCTACAGGGTGTTCAGGGTCTCACTATTAGGTTGAATTTGTAATGATTCTCCTGTCTACAGCCTCCCAAGTGCTGGGATTACAGACGTGCCCCCCAGGGCTGGGCCAGCATGGCAGGCCCAGGGATCAAATGGGCCCCTATGCCTGCTTGCAGGTGCTTTAATCCACTGAGCTATTTGGCTGGCCCTGGAACTCCCTTTCTCAATAAAACAATTTATCAAGTTATACTAACCTAGGATTAAAACAAAAAAACCATTTCGCATGACATCATGATAAAGAACATGGGAGTATCAGACCAAAGCCTATTTTAAAATCTTTTTCAGACAGGAGTGGTGGTATACTCTTGTAATCTGAGCACCCAGGAGGCTGAAGCAGGAGGACCACTGTGGGTTGAGACCAGCCTGTGCTACCAAGTGAGCTCAGGGCCAGCCCAAACTGCACAGCAAGACCTTGTCTCAAACACAAAAACAAAGCAAAAATAAAATCTTTTCAACAACTGGTCCTGCCCCATATTCCCACAAAGAGAACTCCCAGTTTTACCATCATCAAGGTTCCAAATAACTGCCCTATTATGACTCCTATTACTCTCGGTGTGGTCCTGTTGTCACATTTAAGCCTCTTAGAACTCTAAAGGTCTGACTGTAATAACTGAGCAATGAAATCATAGCCAAGGAAGGGCAGCTGAGCACACACCAGCTTCTGCCACCTGGTCTTCCACCGCAGGTGCCGACACTGCCTCCTCTTCCTCACATAGTCCATTCTGGTGGTTGTGGGTGCTGTCAAAGTAGTTTGACTGAAAAACACGCTCAACGATTTCCTTTAGAGCCTTATCTAGAAATAAACAAAAAACTAAACTGTAAGACTATGTGACAATACTAGGCTTGAAAAAAAAATTCAACAATTCCCAATTTAAAAGAAAATAAGTTCAATATTTTTCAAAACACCAAGGTAAGAAAAAATATTACCCAATCAACTATTACTAAAACATCTATACATATAAAAAGATTGCATTTCATCAACAACAGAAATGTTACAAATCCCTACAAGAAATTATTAATCAAAAAATTTTTAAAGATTTTTACTTACAAAACCAAACTTAACTATGATGCCTACATGCAGATTTTTCCTTCCCCTCCACCAAGTCCCACAGGTGAATAGAGGTGTGCTCATGTTGTTCATTCAACCTTACAATAATTCACTTATATCAAAAACTCATTTGTATCAAATCTTGGGAGTCTGAGCCTTTTTTGTGGTTTTCTTGAGACTGGATTCTTGCTATATACCTCAGGCTGACCTCAAACTTGAGGCCATCCTTCTGCCTGAGCCTCCCTAGTGCTGGAATTTCAGGCATGTACTACAACACCTAAGAATTTGCTTTTAAATACTGGGGAAGTTGACAACATGTATTCATTTAGTAAACATTTATTCAACACCTGTTGAAAGTTACGCAATATGCTAGGTACTGAGGATGTAAATAAAAGGCAAAGCATCCCTCCTTCACTAAGCTAACACAGAAGGCATCAAATACAGATACCACAGAAGACAGTGGGTTGGGCCAAGGCAGACGGAGTTCAGACACAGAAAGAGGGGCAAAAGGACTTAAGGGAGAAGCAAGGGCACAAAGAAGGCTACCAAAAGCAAGCAATGCCAACACTGAAGCCCCTTCCTGGCGTGCATGAGGCCCTGGCTCCCACCCCCACCCGTGAGGGATGAGGGAAAGGCTGGGAGACGGTGGACCCTGGGGGGAGGAAGTGTACCTAAGGAAAGACTGGTGCCTTTCCACCCTTCTCTATGCTTCCAGGTAGGCTACACTGAGAACAACAGCTTTGTCCTACAATGTTCTGTCCCACCTCAAGCCCAAATCCAATAGTCCTGAACCCTCCAAAATTATAAGCCAAATAAACTTTTCAACCTTCTGTCTCAGGTCTTCTGTCACAGAAAGTGAATGCTGAGCAACATACCCATCTCCACAATGGAAAGAAGATACAACATGTTATATTAGCACTCTTTCAGCTGGTGTGGTGGTGCACACCTGTAATCCAGCACTTGAGAGGCTGAGGCAGAACTGCTTCAAGTTCAAGGCCATCCTGGGCTACTCAGTGAGCTCAAGGACAGCCTGAATAAAGTACACAGCAATATCTCGTCTCAAAAACGAAAAAAAAAAAAAGATTAGGATTTTGTCTTCACAGATCATTGGTCACTTGCTGTTAATGTTCTGATTTACAAACACACAAAAAAGAAAAAAATCAGATGCAAGTAAACAGAGGATGAACATTACACTTAAAACACTTCTAAAATCCCTAAAAGAAATATACCAAAAAATTTTTGAAGACTTTTAGTTACAAAATCAAACTTAACTATGATACTCACAGGTTGTCCCACATACAGATTTTTCCTTCCCCTCCAGCAAGTCCCACAGATGAACAGAGGCGTGTTCATATTGCTCATTCAACCTTACAATAAAAATCAATGAGTAGATTAATAAAATGTCACTTGCCCACTTAAGGTAGTATTTACAAGTTTCTATCATCAAACACCACATACCTTAAGCTCATGTCCCGCTCAGGGTCCACTAACTTGTAGAACTCATCCAACAGGGATAGCTCCTCTTCAGACAGGATTGGGATACCATTCAGGCCTTGTTTCAAGTCAGTTCGTACTTCATCATCTCCTAGTTTGTCCAAAACATACTGGAGCTCAAGAACAGTTTTTAAACGTTTCTGTTCAGCTTCTTCTCGCATAAGCTGTTCCCGACGTGCTGTCTTCTTTATCGTTTTCTGAATCTGTAAGAGAATGTAAACATTATACACCAAAGTTTGAACTTCTACTAGCTGACAAGGAGACATCAAGACCTAGCACTGCCTCCTTGCCCTGAACAACCCATTAGTAGTATTACAAAAGTTTTCAACATAACTGAAACAGTGACTAAAAATTTGCTTTTATGTGAGAGGAACCTGGCAGAGGTTAACAGCTCACTTAAGTTCAATCTACTTCAGGCCCAGAGCAAATAAGACATATCTCATTTAATGAGATGTAAATCTAATACAAAAAGGATAACTTCCAAACTGAAAGTATAGTTTCACTGCTAGAAATCTAAAGAACATTATTTCTCTAGAATGTGTGCAAGAGTTACTAAAAAACTAACTATGGAAAAATATACCCCAAACAATCCACTGCTTGTACCAGAGACATATCCCAATGAAAAAGTCACTAAAAGTTACCTGCCTTCACAAACAAGAATGTTGGCAGAGTAAAAAGTGGCAGTGAAAGCCAGATAAAGCTAAATATGAATTTACTTTCCCTGCTTTCCCTAAAAAGCTGAGAAAGCCTAAGCCAAATTCATCTAGCACAGAGCAGAGAAGGGTTGGCCCTCCCAAGAGCTGAGGCTGCCTTTTCTTTCCAACATTCCCCTCTCCCAAGCTTACTGGGATGAACTCAAAGAAAATCAAACTCGGACAAATGAAGAAAACTGGAGGTGACCTGGTAGCAATGAGGAAAAAGGTGCAACAGTAAGGCAAATCTGTAATGGCAGCAGAGTGGGGGAATGCTACTTTAGCATTACAGGATACAGGCTGTATGACCCTGAGCAGGACATAAGCTTAAGGTATGTGGTGTTTGATGATAGAAACTTGTAAATACTACCTTAAGTGAGCAAGTGACATTTCATTAATCTACTCACTGATTTTTATTGTAAGGTTGAATGAGCAATATGAACACGCCTCTATTCATCTGTGGGACTTGCTGGAGAAGGAAAAATCTGTTTTTTTTTTTTTTTTTGGAAAAATCTGTATGTGGAACCACATTCGATCCAATATGGATAAACAGCATCTGCACACAGACAGGAACTAGCTCTCTAAGCTAAGATATCACAAACTCTTTGAAGGAAAACTTGACAGGCAGACAACTATTAAAACATGATTTGGTAAGCTGAGGCAGGAAGACTGCTGCAAATTCAAGACCAGCTTGGCCTATAAAGTGAGCTCAAGGCTAGCCTGAACTGCACAGGGAGACCCTTTCTCAAATAGACACACAACACACACAAAAGCCTTCCAAGTCTTGGGATGTGTGCCTATCTTTTATTAGTAGCTATAGACAGAAAAAGAAACAGAAATGTGAGAGGAAGTCAAGTAAACAAAAAGTAAGCTCCCTTTGATGACATAACAGTTCAAGCAGAGAAGAAAAGTCAGGCTGAGGCTGGGCTGAAGCAGCTCCCGACACTAAACCCAATGTGTAATAGGGCGTGGTGGCCATTTGCCATCAAGAGCGGGTCTCAAAAGACATAGTAACAAAAAGTCAGAGTTCCATGTATTACTGTCAATCAAAATGAAGCTCACACAAGTTTCTGAAAAGCCCAAGAGTTAAAATGGATATACATGTTTTAATTTACAATTATTAATAGCTTCAGAAAATAAGTATCATACTAAACTGCACTGCAACTTTGCTTCTAAAAACTAAGTGTTTAAGGACCAGGGAAATAGCTCAGATGTATAAAGCCTGCCTAGCAAGCACAAGGTCCTAAGTTGGATTTTACCAAGTTAGTGGCAACTTTGTATCACAATGTACTAGCCCTTCCTCAAAGCAAGCTGATAATTATTGAAAAGGCTTCACTTTATACTTTCTTTTGTCTTATTGGCAAAGGCTCTTATAAGGTATTTAGGGAAAACCCACCATCATGTTGGATTCAGAGCTCACATAAGAGCAGTGAACGTTGGGCCAGGGAGATGGCTCAGTAGAATAAACGCTTCAATGGCAAGTGCAAGGGCCTGGGTTCAATCCCCGGTTCCGCAAAAAAAAAAAAAAGAGCAGTGAATGTTATCAGTCTGTCATAACCCTAAAATTCCTTTGGGAGAGTGATTATTAATCATATAAACAAGGCTGTTGCCGGAACTGGTGGCACACATGCTTGTAGTACCAGCACTCTTGAGGCTGAGGCAGGAGGGTCACTGAAGTTAAAGACCATCCTGGGCTACAAAGTGAGCTCATGGCCAGCCTAAATTATGTAGTGAGATCCTATCTCAAAAAGACATCTTTCAGGTATTGTATTAAAAAACTATAGAACCAGAAGGCACACTAAGATATTACAAATGTAGTATTTTTTACTTACATCTTGACTTAATGCCATGAAACTCCTCTGTAATTCTTTTGCAAATTCCAAATTATTTGTGACTTCCTGATATTTAGATACGGCATCCTAAAATACAAAACCAGAACTCTTATTTTATTAGAAACATGAAGAACCACAAATTAATTTTCTTATTAAAACTATATAAAATCTTTAATAAAATATAGCATCTTTACCAGCTGGTCTTGATTAAGCCTCTCCCCTTTGTTCATCCGCTCCTGGTAATCATCAAGCTTACCCTGTATCAAAAGAAAAAAAGAAGAGCATTACATACTGAATATACGTATCAACCTAATCACACTAAAAGGAAAACTCAAGCAATCTCCTAAACTTCTCTCGAATCGTGCCTTAAATATACAGTACTTTATAAATATTACTGTTTAAGTAATATAAGTCACATAGCTAGGCCTAACAATGAACTAAAACATAAATTGAGGCTGTGGAGATAGCTCAGTGGAATAAGTGCTTCCCTGGCAAGAGCAAGGGACTGAGTTCAATCCCCAGTTCCACAAAAATAATAATAATAATAATTAATTAATTAATTAATAAAATATAAATTTAAATATTCAAAAAGGGGCTGGGGAGATGGCTCAGTAGAATAAGCACTTCCCTGCCAAGCACAAGGGCCTGAGGTCAATCCCCAGTTCCACCAAAAAAAAAAAAAAAAAAAAAAAAAAAACTCCAAAAATACTTCCAACCCTATGATGCAACATTGCTTAAAATACTCAAAAAGGATATTCATCAACTAGGCCAAGGAATATGGTTCACACTCACATGATGAGGACCACAATTTGGCTGATACTCTGCTTATTCCCAAATGTTATCAGACATTAACACTTAAAATTTCTGTTCCTCTCCTCCTCTCTCAATTCCTTCCAAATCATTCAAATAGGTACTATAAACAGTACATTTTCCTGAAAATCAAGCTGCACACCTGTAATCCCAGCAGTCATGAGGCTGAAGAGGTCTAATGAACTCAAGGCCAACCTGGACTAGGTATCTAGCAAGACCTCATCTCAAAAAATCAAAAACTTCTTAAAATAAAATTTCCTAAATAAACCCATGGGCATATTCTTTGATTTACTTCGCCCATTTATCTTGAACACAAGTTATGTACAAGGTAACATCATACCTATGAGCAGTACACTAGTCAACAGATTCATTCTGACAAGGGAGGCAGGCAGAAAACTACCCTCTACAGGAACACTTTTTATTGTTAAGATGAAAACTTCAATGGTATCTTAAGCTACTGTTCCATAAGATCCCCTCCCCAAAAACAGATATTCAGGTAATCCAAGAATCAAATATTTGCTAGGCATGATGGCCCCTGCCTACAATCCCAGTGCTCAAGAGGCTGAGGCAGGAGGGTCACAGTGATCCTCAACAACCTGGGAGACATAGTGAGTTTAAGGATAGCCTGAACACAAAACAAGGTCCTGTCTCCAAAAAACCCACAAAGAATCAAAAGTTCAGTTGCTGCTGTACTAGTAGGGAGGATAAGGAATTAATAAAAAATCTAAATTAAAAGGAAAATATTTAAAGTAATCACAATTATGAACATATAACCTCCTTAAAATTAACAGGCTGTCAAAGTACAGCTCTGACTTAAAGGACATTCAGAACTTCTGAAAGTAGGTTAAAAGCAATGGCAGTGTCGGGAAGATGTTTTATCTTTTTAAGATAGGGTCTTGAGCCAAGGAGAGCTCAGTAGAATATGTGCTTGCCTGGCAAGTGCAAGGGCCGGGGTTCAAGCCCCAGTTCTGCAAAAAAACATAACAAAAAAGACAAAGTCTTGCTATGTAGCTCAGAATGGCCATGAGGTCACCATAGCCCAGGCTGGACTCCATCTCTGGCAATTTTCCTGCCTCAGTCTTCCAAGTGTGACACCATGCCTGGCTGGCATTAAGTTTTGTTTTTTAGGTCCAATAATCCAATTTCTTCAAAAAGAAACAAAAGTCAACTTGCGTAATACATAATCTCTGTACCCTAAATTAGAAAGCCTACTGTAACTACTTAAAAATCAAAATAATCACTAAAATAAGGCTATGAAAGCATCCAACTGTATTCTTAGATGAACTATTTCACATAACATAGAAGACTTCAGATAAATATAAAATCCTGATTGAAAAATAAATTCTACGTTCACCTAGCAAGCACAACCCTAAGGTAAGCACTATAAGCTCAAAAACATAAGGACCGTCGGGCATGGTGGCGCATGCCTGTAATCCCAGCACTCAGGAGGCTGAGGCAGGAGGATTGTTGAGTTCAAGACCAACCTGAGCTACAAAGTGAGCTTAAGGCCAGCCTGAACTGCATAGTGAGACCCTGTCTCAAAAAGACAAAAAAAAAAAAATAAGGATCAACAAAATTCATCATTCGTTTTTAAAAAGAATAGGCTAGGTTTTAGGAAAAAGAAAATACAGACTGAGCCAGAGAGATGGCTCAGTGGAATAAGTGCTTGGGCCTGAGTTCAATCCCCAGTTCTGCAAAAATAAATAAATAAATAAACAAATAAAGAGAGATTTATTTCAATCCCTAGTTCCAACAAAAAAAAAAAAAAGAAAGAAAATATGGGCCAGGGAGATGTCTAGCTCGGCAGTCTAAGCACCTGCCTGTCAAGCACAAGAGCCCAGATTCGATCCCCAGTACCTACCACATGCCACGCTAGCCCTGCACCACGCTGGTCACCAAAACCAAGCACTGGTGCACATGCCTGTACTCCCATCACTGTGGAGGCTGAGACAGGAGGGTCACTATGAGTGCAAGCTTTGTGGCTCTGCTCCAAATAAAGGATATCCAAAATAGCATTAATAGTCAGAATTCAATTTAGAAAAAGGATTCAGTAGGGCCTACAATTCAGGGCAAATATATAATAAAATTCTATATTCAGTACACTAAGGGAGAGAAGTTACTTACATCTGCCATGTACTATCTCTTTTATTTATTAATAAATCTAAAAAATACAAAATGAGCATATATCCTTCTCATAGGGTAGTCTGTCAACCTTACTTACCTAGATTATTAAATCAAATTCCTAAAAATGCTTATATGGCCAGGCATGGTGGCACAATCCTATAATCCCAGCACTCAGTTGGCTGAGGCAGGAGGATCGCCAAGAATTCAAAGCCAGCCTGTGCTACACAGTGAGTTTAAGGACAGCCTAAACTACATAACGAGACCTGTCTCAAAAAAGAGTAAGGATGGGACCTACGAAGTAGAATTTTAAGTGATAGAACTACTTTCCATTTGCTTTATACTCTGCAATGTATGTATTTAATAAAAACAATTAAAATTCTATCCATAAAAAAGATATCAAAGATTAACAAACTTGGCAATTCAGGATTTTCACCTACAATAATCCTTGAGTCTGAGCCTATACTCATCAACGATAGGACAAGTTATCCAATAGCAGCAAAGTTACAATTTCTACATAGTAACAAATTTAGTCCTCAGCATACTAGTTACAGTAGACTAGATTCTCCAAAGACAACTGCTATTCCTGTGGCCTGATATGTCACTCTACAATATGACCTCAGTACTTCCCATGCTAAATGCTTATGACCGCCTTGCCACTGTTCCTGAGTGGGATTCATCCAGCAGATCTGGCACTGTGAGATGCCATATGATTTCCCAAGTCCTAAGAAAGCAATGGGGTCTCTGCCTTGTTTGGATTCCTGGACCATCATATAAGAAATCTAATAACTCCAAGACTGCCATGCTTCCCAGGTCTCATTTAAGAGCCCTGGTCATCAATAGTCATCGATCCTATGCTCAAGCCATCCTCTCCCACACTAAACCTATGGGTAAGCAAGTCTTATGCCCCTTCCCAGGCATCATGAACAGAAACACCAACCCCACTTTATGTCCCATCTGAATCCCTGACAGGCAACCCCTGTAAGCAAAATACAGTAAGGGCACTTAGAAAAGGTAACTCCAGCACTTAGAACTAGGGCAGGAGAATCACAAGTTTGAGGCCAGACAGCCTGAGAACTGCCTATAAACTACATAGTGAGACCCTGCCTCAAAAAGGGGACGGATCAAGGGTGCGCTAAGATTTTAAGTTTTGGATTAATCTGTTACACATTAATGACCAGAATAAGGTTAAAAAGTAAAAGCAAATGGAAAAATCAGTCCCTATGAACATTCTATAAAGAGTATACAAAAAAAAATTCTTTCTGCTCAACAAAAATATAATCAATACATTTTACTGAACTCAAATATCTACTGACTTTTTATTATTATTAACATATTTCTAGATTCTAATTCATAATAATTTCAAAGACTTTTGGCAAGAGATAGCTCGGTGGTCTAAGCACCTGCCCAGCAAGTGTAAAGACCCGAATTCAATCCCTAGTACCACATGCCATGCCAGCCTGGAACTGGGAGTGGTGGCACGTGCCTGTAATCTCAGCACTGGAAGACTGAGACTGATCACTATGAGCCTGAGCTGCTTAGTGAGACCCTGTAACAAACTTTAAAAAAAAAATTTTTTTTGAAGATTTTTAAAGGGAGAAGGTCTATTATTACCACAAAATATAGTTTTGCTGAGGAGGTAGGGGTAGAACTCATAAAAACCTCATATTAAGAGATTATCAACAAGTAGACCAGTTTCTTGGCCAATGTGGTCTAGACTGTCCAATCAACATTGTAATTAATAAAAATATGGAGATTACAAGTCCCTCACTTCATCATAGCAGATTCTATGACTGTAAACACTACAATATTATAAATAACTGTCCCTTTTCTCTTGCTTAAGCTTCAAAAAACCAGGATCCTGAGCCTGAAATTCCTAACAAATACTCATTTGAGAAAAAGATTATAATAAAACTACCAAATAACAATAAAAATTGTTCTCCATTACTGGAGCTCTTCTTTATCAGCTAACACAGGACCTTTTAGCTGCTTAGGTTTGTAAATTTTATCACCATGGAATCTGAGCTGCATGCTTTACTATTGTATATAGTCAGATCTGTATAGACGTCTACGTTGGTATAAGCCAATGATTCTCCAAACGTAGTCCCGAAAGCAGCAACATCAGCATCTGCTAAGAATATGTTAAGAATGAGACTGGGTATGGTGGCACACGCCTGTAATCCCAGATCTTCGGAGGCTATAAATAGGCAAATCATGACGAGTCCAATCTAGTAGTGAGACCCTGAACACCTTGTAGACTCTTCCCTAAAAAATTAAAATTTAAATTAAAAAAAAAAAAAGCAAACTCTCAGGTATAACCCCACAACTACTACTAAGTCAGAAACTCAGAACAGGGCCCAGCAAGCAGTCTGGTTTATCAACCCCCCTACATGGTTCTGTGCTTGACTAAGTTTGGAAAATACTCATCTTTTGTCAATTACACTGTCCAGGAGAATCTGAAAACAAGAAACTATTCTAAATTAAACATATACTTTGTGACTTCAGAAACCATCACATGGAAGCCCTAATTTAGAAATAAGGCATTTAGACATCCAAGAAGATGGTAGAGTAGTGAGCAGCAGAGCAAAAGCTTCTCTGAAATTTAGTGGCCAGGTGCTGAAACAGCAATGTATGGAAGAGGAGGGGGGAAGTGGGTCCACAGCACCCAGCAGGAATCTGAAGTGAGAACTAAAGCCACAGGGACAGCAAAGACAGATCTCAATGAAGAAGGTAGCAGGGTGGTAGGCAGTCCTTCTTCAGAGCTCAGACTCACTGCACAGGAGGGGAAGCTCAAATCAGAGGCCTCCAGAGAAACCCACCCATGAGCAGGGCAGTGGACACACCAGACTGCTCAGTTGTTAAGGCGCAGACTCCCCCAGGAAAGGGATGGGCACTTAGAAATCTAGGAGAGGGGTCAACTGAGCTCAGAACTCAAGAGCAGCAGGGCTGGCTCCATCCAGTGTCAGCAGAGCCTGCCAAGTTCAAGTCGGCACAAGGTCACGGAGCCAAGTTCAAGCCTGTAGGGAGCCAGAGTTGAAGACAGCAGGAAACACAAGGAGTGTTGCAGGCTGAACAAATCTGATTCCAGCCTCACAGCCAGAAACTAGACTGAACAGTGGAACAAAAGGTACAGACTTACTGGGATTATCCACTACCCCATGTCCACCAGAGACAGCAAAGACAGGCTCCTAGGTGGACTTTTTTCTCATTTTCTTTTTCTTTCTCTTGTTTTTTTCTTTTTTCTTGCTTCTCTTTTTATATGAAGGTGAACACTTTCTTGTTTTCTGGTATTGTTCTATTCTGTTCTTGTTTATATTGCCCCTTCTTGCCCTCCTTGTCTTCACCAGTTTCCCAAAGTTTAGGCAATTCTTTGTCCTCCAGCCTTGCTTCGAATCTCTTCCTCTTCTATTTCTCCTTTTCCCCCCTCCTTTTAATTTTCTCCCCTGAAAGTAAAATTGCCATATTAAGGGCATTTTAGGGTGTACAATTTTCTGGTTTTAGATTCTTATATAACCACAAATACAGCTCACATAGCTAAAGGTAACAAATCAACAGTTATCACAATTTGGCTTTTTTTTTTTTTTAAAAGGCTGTTTGATGCTATTGTTATTATTGATTATGCTACTTTTAGACACCATGACATAACTGTTCTAATCAGGTGTTCTTCCAAGACTGAGATTGCCTAATTGTAGAATAGGCCAGTGCCAAAGAACCAGGGACTGGATCAAACAGCAACTTCTCATCTCCAACAAATTTAAGAGACAAAATCTTGCAATAGATTCATAACCTAAAAACCAGCTACACCTGAATACACCTCTCAGTAATCATTTCCTAATTCTTAATACTAGCAATAGTGTCGGGGCTATAGCTTAGCAAAACAAGCACCTGCCTGGCAAGCACAAAATCTTGAGTTTGATTTCTGGTACCAAAATAAATACTAGTAGTAAAGCTACTCACCATAATTAATTTACAATCATCAACCCCAGGAATTAAACTTAAAAAGAAAAAGGTGAGAAGACACTTAAGCAAGATGCAACTGTACACCTCCACTAAGGAAAGGCAAACCCAAGGGGTAATGAGGTGGAACAATTTGAAAGCCACTCACCTGGATTCTCTGAAGTGGTAACAACTAATAAAGCAGACGAATGAGACTCTAGAAAAAAAGTCAAATCAGAAATAATCTCTCAGACTACAGAGATGGTGACCATAACTGCACATGGTGGCACGTGCCTATAATCCCAGGGTGCTTGGAAGGCAGAGTGAATCAGGAAAAGTGTTGCAAGTTTAAGGACAGCATACAGTGAGTTCAAGGTTAGCCTGAACTGCATACAGAGAGATGGGGGGGGGGGGAGGCCATAACAAGAGACATGACTAGTGACTCTAGAATAGAAATAAGATTTAAGCAAACAAGTTTTGGGCTGAGGAGACAGGCTCAGCAGCATAAGCACCTGCCTGGCAAGTGCAGGGTGAGTTCAATCCCAATACCACATGCCATGCGGCTACAGAGGCAAGCACAGTGGTGCACACCTGTAATCCCAGCATTGCGGGGGAAGGCTGAGACAGGAGGACCACTATGGGCCAAAACTGCATAGCGAGACCCTGTATCTAAACAATTTTGAAAAAAAAAAATTTTTAGGAAAATGATAGAAACCATGAATGCCCAACATAGCAAAGAAATAGAATACATGAAACAAATTCAAACACACCCCAGGAGGTTTAAAACTTTCATTGAGAGTATACACAGTAGAATGAGCCAATGTGAGGACAGACTGATCCTATGACACGCAAAAATTAAGGTTATCAATAATAAAAAGAATTCTTAAAAATAACATGCTACCATGGAAATGAGTTACTTAGACTCAGCTTGAAACAGTTCAGAAAACCTGAGCAGTAGTTTAATTTCTAGACAAGATATAGATATGTTTCACATAATTAGGTATGGCATAATAAAAGACTCATTTATGAACTACATACTGAGGGGTTACTACATTCCACTTAAAAGTACTATTTAATCTTGCATTGAACTAAAGTCCCTGTTTGATAAGAATAATTTATTTTCAGGTTCTAGTGGACATGTTACTAGAGTATTTCATGATTAAACCAAATGAATATGTAACCTTAACACTAAAACAGATAACCTCTCAAGGCAATCAAATGGCCTTTCTACTTTTGAAAAATTAAAGTAATCCAAATTAAATCCTAACTAGCTTTTGGATATAAGGAAAAGGATATAGTACTGTACTGGTGCTAGCATTATATCATGCCTAACCTCCTCAAAACAATTTAGTGCCAGGTGTGTCAGTGCACACCTGTAACCCCAGCACTCGGGTAAGGCAGGTGGATCCAAGTTCAAAGCCAGCCTGGGCTACAAAGTGAGACCTTGTCTCCAAGAAAAAAAAAGACAAATGATACCATTTTAAGTGGCTTTGTCATTTCCTATTCAAATAACTTAAATCCTACTAGAAAATCTGTCCATTTGGATTCTAAATTTATACATAATTTAAGACATTTCTACACTGAAGAACTTGCTCATTACCCGATGGATCCAACAAGGAGTAAAGTGCTGCACATAAAACACAGCTTTGTTCTTTCCAAGCTAGAATATGGCTGCACAACATCTACTCATATCAAACACATAAAATGAGTATTAACTTTTTTTCCTGGAGAATGGAGCCATTTTCCTAGCATTAAAAGATTATTCATGTAGCCAGGCTACATATATCACCTTCCTGTAATCCCAGCACTGGTGAGGCTGAGGCAAGAGGACCTTGATGAGTTCAAGGTTAGCCTAGCTATACAGTGAGTCAAGGATGGTCTGAACTACATATTGAGACCTTGTCTCAAAAGAAAAAAAGATAGCTTCATGAAAAATCCTACAGCAATGTTGTTGTGTCCTTTCTTCTTTCACAACAGTGGTGTCTCCTTTCTTATCTTGAAATATGTAACATGAAACTCCATGTAGTATTCCTTTCTCCAACTACCAATCAGCCTGAATATATTAAAAATTCATTTACAGCTCCACATAAGCAAAAAGAATCAGGCCATCTCCCAAATTGCCAAGTTGTAGAAGAACCACAGAACAGATGTGATGACAAGATGTCAAAAATTTTAAATCATATGAAAACTGAGAAATAATTACCCCTAGTGAAACACTTCCCCTCTACTTCTTTGTGGCTTTTAAGAGCTGCCAGTATTCACCTATGTGACACACATTCAAATTTAAACAATCAGGAGGCTCAGAATAGCACAGAGGCACTAGTATCAATCACATTTCATCTAATTGTAAACTTAAAAGACATTATTCAAATAATTTACCTAAGGTACTCAATTCCACAAAAATCATGTGCTTCAAATTCCACCCTTATCCCACAAAAGCCCACTGTGGATTCCAGGTATTGCTACACTTCATTTCTGTCTCTGCTATCATTGTTTTCCTCTTTTCCAATCAGAAATTATGTTGCTGAGTCATGGTACATGTTTATCTTCCTTTCTTCCCAGAGTTTTTCATCCCTACTAGTTATCTTATTGAAATGAAATTTCAAATCAAGACATCAAAAGAGATATCCTGGGCCAGAGAGATAGCTCATTGGAATAAGCGCTTCCCTAGCAAGTGCAAGGGCCTGAGTTCAATCCCCCGTTTCACCAAAAAAAAAAAAAAAAAAAAAAAAAAAAGAGAGAGATATCCAAGATAGATGTCTTTGCAAGCTTTGCTTCCTTACTCTTCTAGTCAAAACTTCCACACAGGAATAAATGAAGAAAACATTAACAGAAAGAAAGGGCCAGATAGCTAGCTAACTCGGCACCTAAGCGCCTGCCTGCTAAGTATAATGCCCTAAGTTCAATCCCTGGTACCAAAGAAAAAAACAAAACAGGAAGATGAGAAACTGCAAAAAAAGTAAAAATTCTTCAATTACACTTTTGTAAATAGTCACAAGAAAAATTGGAAAGACACTATATCTAATAACACTGACTGCTGCCAGATTTGGTGGCATTCGCCTGCAATCCCAGCACTCAGGAGGTTGGGGCAGGAGTTTGAAACCAGCTTGGGCTACATAGCGAGCTCCAGACAAGCCTGATCTGCATAAGGAGACCCTGTCTCAGAAAGAACATACAGGAAGACAAACACAGATAAACATTTCATTTCCTCTCAACATTCCAAACTCTTTAATGGTTTTCTTTAATGGATTTCAGATCACTAACTAAAGCCTATATCCTCCACTGTTTACCTAAACATCAGTTCTGACAGGCCTCACAATGGAAATCTGCTTCCCATTCACCCTCAACCAATCCAGTTGAAAAATCAGTAGCTGGAAAAAATTCATATCAGACAAGAAAGCAAAAGTCTCATCAGCAAACTAGGTAAGCTAGGTGAGGTAGCACATGCCTATGATCCCAGCACTCAGAAGGCTGAGGCAGAAGGACCACTCCAAATTCAAGGTCACTCTGGGTCACATAAATTCAAGGCTAGTCTGAACTAAAAAGGAAGACTGTGAGGGAGGGAGAAAAGAGAGGGAAAGAGGAGACAGACAGAGGGACAACCAAAGATGTCTTTTCAGGCCAGACATGGTGGCCCACATCTGTAGTCCCAGCCCTCAGAGGCTAACGCAGAAGGATTGCTATGTTTCAGGCCAGCCTCAGCTACACAGTGAATAGTCAGCCTCAACTAGAATGAGACCTTCTCTTAAAAAAAACCTTTTCAATTAGCTACTTTAATCAAGCTTCTCATTAAGTCTATACAACTGAAAAAATTTAAATAAATGCGTGATTTACATACATTACCTCAAAGTCAACATAAACATGTAGGGACCTGTAGCTCAGCTATCAAAAACAACTGCTTAGGCAAGCTTAACCAAGCACAGGGACCATGCATGGTTCAATCCCAGGCACCACGTGCAGCACCAGCCCCACGCCCAGGGCCAGCTGAGCCTGGCCACAAAAAATATATATAATTCAACATGCAAACCAAGAGTTTGTAATTATTAAAGTGTATTGAAATTGTTTATATGCTTGAATAACTGTATTGAGGAAAGTCTGATGAAATGCCTGATAATTTACAGTGGCTTTAACACCAGGAATGATCTTTCTCCTTCTTGGACTCTACAAAAACCTTGTTTAAATCACCCATAGTTCATGACTACTCATCTAATCACCCATTCTGCCCATCTGAAAATATAAAAAGTTCCATGTCAATAAAAATCACAAGTGAATAACTATACAAAAGGCAGTTTCCCCATTACAGTACTTCCTTTTCCACTTAAAAAGTTTTGTTGATGAAGTTACAAATATTTTTAAGTAATGATTTTGTCAAACTAGCAATCAGCTTACTTAGTACATGTTGTGTGCTAAGTGTCACATGTGTAAGGAGACACAACACAATGACTGACTCTTTTCTGTCCCCATAAAGCTCATCAATTCACAAAACATATGAAAGCTAAAAACAGAGAGCATCGTTAAAATGCCAAGGAACTATACAGACAACAGCTTACAAATGAAAAGACTGAGCTCAGTCAGAAGCACATCTTCTCCTTTCCTCGGGAAGTAGAAATTTTAAACTCTGCTGTTGAGTGTCTGTTTGTCCATCTTCCAGTTCAGTTTTGGTTTGAGACCAGATTTCATAGCCCAGCCTCAAACTTGTGGCCAATTCTCCTGCCCCAGCATCCTTACTTCATGTTCTTACACTCACATCTATCCCCTAAGTACAGTAGTAGAGCTAGAAGAAATGGATCGACTGAAGCCAATTTCATCTCAACTTTGGTGGAGTTCCTCAGTACTTCTCTGTCTTCTACTGCATACTCTATTTCCCCCAGAAAAACAGCACGAATTATTAGACATTCACAAAAAGCTCAGAATCCACCCAAGAATTTAGGTGGAAAGGTTGTCACATGTTACCACTACCAATAATGTTTTCCCAAAATTGTTCTGGTTTGCAACATGTCAAAGAAATACAGACTGGCAAATATGTAGCAGGGCTTAAGCACAAAGAGAATTGTTACACTTTAAACTTCAACTGTAACAACATGTCCCAATTAATACCTGACACAGTAGCACTTTACCTGAATAGTATTCTCAGGACCTCAGTGCATGGAAAATCTACAAGTTCAGCAATACAATAAAAAGCTAACCAAAAAAAAAAAAAAAAATCCTATTTTATATTCAGGTGTTTTTAGGGGCTGGGGGGATGGCTCAGTGGAATAAGCGCAAGGGCCTGAGTTCAATCCCCAGTTCTGCCAAAAAGAAACCAACAAACACAAAAGCAAGTGGATACATTCAGGTGATCTTTTTGTTGTTGTTGTTGCCTTTGGGCAGAACTGGGGATTGAACTCAGGCCCTTATTCTACTGAGCCATTTCTGAGGCCTCTACATTCAGCTTTTTTAAGCTAATTAGAATTAAGGATTTGAAAGAAAACACCTTGTACAGATCAACACAATAATTAAAAACTAAGAACTAAAACTGGAGAACAAGAGACCCTTAGAAACATTACAAGAGAACTTAGAAATCAAGCATCTCAACTTGGCTCATTTTATATAAGGACTCCTGGTTCTTCTATAAGGCGAGTTTTACAAAATTCTAAGGCGCTTTCCATTCTAACAAAAATCTTCAATTCTTTTAACAATATAGTAATAAAAATAAGGCCACAACAAAACTGCTGTAAAGTTTAACCTTTTCAAAGTAAAAATATTTGGGGAGATGGCTCAGTGGAATAAGCACTTCCCTGGCAAGCGCAGAAGCCTGAGTTCAATTCCCGGTTCCACAAAAAAAAGTAAAATAAAACTTTAAAAAAAAGTAAAAACATTTACTTGTTTAAAAAATGAAACTATTAATCTTCACAAAACCCAAAATACAAACTAAAAAGATAAAACAAAGTTATGCTAATTGTATGTTTCATCTGTAAATCACAGAAAATGCAGCTCATTCAAATGCCTGTCAAAAGGTGGGCTGGGAGTTGTGTGCTGCTTAGGAGAGGACCAAGAACCTGATCCCTAGCACTGCAAGGAGAAAAATCATCATCATCATCATCATCATCATCAACCAATATCATGAAAGCAAGCTTAATTTGGCTACATAAAAACAAATCCTCCTCTTTGCAATATTTAGGATTACAGTCTCACTTCACAACAAGAACCAGTATTGTCCCATGGAGAATTTATAGCCAAACCTTTTCCAATCTTGCGCGAGCACACGCACGCACCCACCCACCCACCTACCCACCCATCCAGAAACAAATTAAGCACTCCAAACTTTTTCCTTTGGCAAAATGAATGCAAAAAGTAATCCTGCCCTCACACTTTGCCCTCAAGCAAAGTGAATGCAAAACCAAGTAACCTTGGCCTCTGCATTGCAGAGAAATACATCAGAAAAGCTAACACATGACAAGATGTGCAGATCCCAAATCACAAGAAAAATGCAGATGTTTAGTCCAAGAGATTTTACTTATAAAAGTTTAGGATAAAACGAAAAACTTTACAATAGGCATATTTCAAAGCACTTAATATAAACTGTGTAACAAATGCATTTAAATTCTAAATATAGGCACAGTACCATATTTTAGAAAAATGTAGTCAACCATAACTTGCACCCTTCTTATGAATAATATTAACTGCAAAGACATGCAGAACATACAAGTCTTCATAGAGAGTGCTGTAAGACTTTGGGCTATCAGTTTTGGTTAAACTGTTTTGGCTATTAAACTACCAGGGTATTTTGTTTTGTGAGCAACAGAATACCGGTCAATCTTTCACCTACCAAAGTGAGTCTAAATCTATTATATTTATCAAGAGTATAACAATTTTAAATGTCATATATTAAAACATCTTTTATTCTACACATCAAAACTGATTACACCTTAAAATGTCAAGTAAGCTCTCTTCAGTTAAAATTGATTTCAAAACACTACCTTACAAACCCTAAGGCCCAGTTTATGTATAAGTGAATTGAGTAAGAATACCAGGGAATAAAATTACTCATTTCAGCATTATTTATACTTTAATCAGAAGGCTTACAAACAGAAGCTTTCTATCTGATCGTTCATCATAGTTGTATTTCTCTTTGCTAAACATTCATGTACTCTTTTTATTAGCCCAAATTTCAAAAACCAAGCCATCTAATTGCATTATATAATAGGATATTTTGTTAATGTTAAGCATGCAGTCTTGCTAAATAGATGAAAAAGAACAGTAACTTTATATTTTTAAATGAAATACAATTACGGTTCTGGTTCTTTCTGAGACAAGCTCTTGTTATGTAGTTCAGACTGGGCCTGAGCTCACTGTGCAACCCAGGCTGGCCTTGAACTCAAGATTCTCTTGCCTCAGCCTGAGTACTGGGATTAGGGGCAAGGGACTACACCTGACATACAATTATGTTTTAAAATATTACACATCTGTTAGCAATTTATGTTGCATACTCTGCATTAAAATCCACTGGCAAAGAGCATTTTAGTCCAAAAGCTTTAGGAATCAAATACAGTTTAAATATAAACTGCTAAATTCACTTAATAGAAATTCAGTTTGAAGAGTGTCTTTACTCCAGAAAGGTCACTAAAAAAAAAATTTAGAACTGATGTGTAAAGCAAATCCTATTCTATTCTAGGTACATTAGAAATGCTTACTTAGGAAATATGTGTGGTGGCCCATGCCTGTAATGCCAGCACTCTGGAGGCAGGGGTATGAGTTCAGGGCCAAGCCTGGGCTACACACTGAGTTCAAGAACAGTCTGAACTGCAGAGTAAAATCCTGTCTCAAAAGACAAAAAAAAAAAAAAAAAAAAAAAAAAAAAAAAAAAAAAAAAAAAAATCGAGACAGAGAAATACTTCTTTCACTGAAAAGTGAACCAATTCTTACATTCTCTCCTACAGCAAATCTAGTAATAGAAAAGAAAAAGAAAAAAAAAACCTTAATTTAAGGGCAAATTCAAATGTCTTGATTTTCCCAAAAAGTAAAATACATAAGTTTTAAAACCATATCAATACTATCACGTCAACTATTTAACAAGTAGGTAGCTCAGTAGGTGGCTTATCAAAGTCTCAGCTAAGTGTAACTTGACCTTTTCTCCAATTAGCACTCAAAAGAGGCAGAAAACCACACTTTTTATTTCAATCTGATAAATGTCCATTACAAGACAACCTTTCAGTATTTACTAGCCCAGTCAATAAACTCTGTAGTAACAAAATAAACTCTGTAGTAATTATAATTACACTACTTTCTCCTCTAAGGGTGTCACTGTACAGCAACTATTAAGTATATATATACAACACTCACAAATTATCATTCAAGTCTTCTCATGAGGCGTACTCAATTCTCTGGAATTTTTTTCCCATATACAAATAAACACCAAAATATGTCACCTCATAGATTGCTAACAGCTGACTTTTTATGTATGGTCACCTTTGAAAAAATTTTTAGTCACTAATGTAAACATCTATAAAATATTACAAGACAAATTTATGTTGATTCCTGTTCTAGATTTCCTAGAAAATCTGACAAGTAAACCAATCACACAGATTGACAGCACCAGTGTTTAAAGCACTACAGACAATTAGTCTCAATTTCAAGTAGAATAGCAAAAATTAAATCACATGTGCAGGCTTAGAAGATACTGGTTTTAAGACAAACTTAACTTTATTCCACACTTGAATGTACCTATTTTATGCTTTTATTAAGGGGCCAGGGAGATGGCTCAGTGGAGTAAACGCTTGCCTAGGGCCTGAGTTCAATCCCCGGCTCCACCAAAAACAAAACAACAACAAAAAACTTTCATTAGCTTAATATCTATTACTTCTAATAGAACTTGTATACCAAAGGATTTTTTTTTTTTTTTTTTTGTGGAACCAGGGATTGAACTCAGGCCCTTGCACTTGCCAGGGAAGTGCTTATTCAACTAAGCCATCTCCCTGGTGCCCAAAACCCTAGAAGCTTCAGGATTAAGGAATCTGTCAGCTTCATATAAAGTCCAGAAATTTCAAGTAAAACCTCCAACCTTCAATATTCAAGGAAATGAGAAAAGAAGAATTGAAGCTAGACAGGTCATGATGAGGCAAGCCTGCAATCTCAACACTTGGGAGGCTGAGGCAGGAGGATCAGTTTGAGACCAGACTGGGCTACAAAATGAGCTCAAGGCCAGTCTGAACTGCAGAGACCTCATCTCAAAAGGGGGGGGAAAAAAGCGTACAAAGATACAGTGGGACAGACCTTGTGTCCAAATCAAGAAAAATACAACTCTCCAAAAGCATATAATAAATTAAATTAAAATCATCAAGACCTAAATGTCAACAGTTTTTTCCCACCATCTCCCACAGCCCGAATTTTAGCCAAATTGTTACTGTTTTAAAACCTCAATGCTGTATCAGTAGGCTGGCTAAATAAACTTTTTTTTTTTTTTTTAATGTCTTTTTGAGACAGGGTCTCACTATGCAGTTCAGGCTGGCCTTAAGCTCACTTTGTAGCTCAAGCTGATCTTGAACTCACAACAAACCTCCTGCCTCAGCCTCCCAAGTGCTGGGATTACAGGCATGTGCCACCACGCCCGGCTAAATAAACATTTTAACAAGACTTCTTCACAACCCAAGAAGGCGACCAGTTCTTGTCAAAAAAAAGTTAAGATTTTACTTTTTTAAGTAAAAAGGCAAGTTAGCATACATAATAGCCTCACATAATTGTCCCACTTCTAATATGAATCATTTGGCTTCCCCCTTTCCATCGTTCACCTTAGGTTTGAACTATTCACTCAGACCCTTTCTGATCACACACAAGCGCCCCTATTCTAAACAGAGTTGTACACTGTCCTGCGCCGAAAGCAGAAAACAAAAGGCTGACTGGAACACACACGCATCTCACCGTTAAGATCCAGAATGGCTAACAGTTTTATCAGAAAAAGGGTGGGTGTGGCGCGATTTTTTTGGAGGGGGGGCTCGAGGGGCCAGGCGGGCGGCTGCCTGGTCTCTGCCCTCCCCCGCTGCTTTCGCTTTGTGCTCACAATGCAGCTCCTGTACAGCGCTTCCCTCTCCCCGCAGCCGCCGCCATGTTAGACACACTCTCCATGTGCCCAGAGCCGAGGGACGGCTCCCGTCTAACCTGGACCCGGCCTCCCACGGGCCTCGATCGCCGCGGCCCCCTGACCGTTTCGGGTCCCCCCGGGGGCAAAATGACACTGCAGACAACCATCTCGCGACTGGGCTGAGCCTGAGGCTCGCGGGGACACCTGGACAATTGAAACAAAGAGGGAAACGTAGGGGACTCCATCAGAGGAGGGCGGGGGGCAGCACGCTAAGACCCACTCGGAACGGGCCCGAAGGGAGGGCCACCCGAGGTTAACTGGGCTCTCAGCACGCCTCTTCCTCGGGAAAGTAGAGGGGCCGCCCGAGTGCACGCTAACGGAGCGGCAAACCCCACGCCAGGACGCAGGCCGCCCCAGCTCCGCAAGACAGGCAGTTGACCCCCGGGCCCCCACCCCGGGGCCTCATCAGGTATTGCTGACACCGGCAGGGGGCCTCGATGATCTGTGCAGGCGCCAGGCCCCCACCCTGGGGCATCGATCTCCCGCACGGCGCTTAGGCCAGCCCCGCTACCACAGACGCGAGAGGCCCGGGGCAGCGCCGGCAGGGTCAGGTGACAGGCCCCTCCCCGGAGCCCCCTTTCCGGGCACCAAAGTCCCGTCCACCGCGGGGGGACGAGGGACCCAGCGAAATGGGGCGTCGCCAACCCTCCCCCCTCCCAACTCCAGGCACCTTTTTCTTTTCCAGGTTTCGAAGTTTCTTGTCTATCACCCCGAGAATCTGCTTCATGGCCTCGGTCTGAACCGCACCGGTGCCGGATGCTGGGTGTTGAGGAGCCGACGCAGCAGCCCCGGTCCCTGCCTCACTCCCGGAGGAACCCGATGGCGGTGGCGGTCCGGACGACTTGCTGCCGCTTCCACTGTGGCTGGTGGCCGAGGGCATCTTTGAGATCGAGAGAGAAGAAAAAGCGGGAGAAGGACAAGAGCAGCGAGTCAAGAGACGGACGGAGCGAGACGCGGGACAAAACGCGCAGCGGGCGGGAGCCTGCGCGAGCGAAGGGGGGGGAAGGGGCGCGCGTCGCCGCCAGGAAGAGAACGGGGGCGCGCGCGCGCGCGACCCGCCAGCGGGGCGCCCGGTCGCCAGCCCGCCCCTCCCGTCCCCTCCCCCGC
>PVKA01015931.1:37835-49062 GCA_004027165.1 Ctenomys sociabilis
GAGGGTGAGAAGACTTGAGCGAGCCCCGCGCGCCGCTCCAGATCAGGAGGTAAAGGGCACTCGAGCGCAGCTGCCCTTTTCCCTTCTTGGCGCTTCGGTCTCGGGTGGCGCTCACCGTGCGCGCGCGGAGCCGCTGGAGATCGCGAGGGGGCAAGGGTAGCGCTGGGTTCCGGGCAGTGCCGTGCGCTCCGAGGGCACCCTGTCCCCGCTGCACCGAGAGCCGCTCCTAGTGAGGCGATTGCCGGCAGCGGGAGGGACTTAGCCAGCCTGCCAGCCCTCCGGGCGCGGAGGGCGGGCACAGCGGCCAAGGGGCCTTCGAGCTGCTCGGGCTGCCCGGTGCGAATGCCTGCCGGAAATGGCGCGCCGGGCGGCCTCACCCAGTCCGCCCTAAGCCCTCGCACCCGGGGATGCTACCACTCGCCACAAATTGCGATGGCCTTTGGGAGCGGCAGCAGTGTTACCTCGCGTTTGGAGCTAAATCGAAGTCGGGGTCCTTCAGGCCAACTCATTTGACGTCCAAGTGGGGACAATAGGTGTCAAGCAGCTGGCTCTGGAGCTGGCGACTGCCCCGTGGAGATCCCTTATTTGGTGGGGGGCGGGGGCAAGTTTCTGCGAGTAGGGGTGCGTGTAGTGGGTGGTGCGAGCCCAGCTTCTAGAATTCCTTCATATGCACAGTGAACAGACTCCCTCACCCTAAAAGGTTTTTTGAAAAAAGACACCTAGGCGCTTCCCCACAAAACCATCACCCAGCAACCCAGGCATTCTCTATAGAACGTTTCTGACATGACCATGGTTGGTGGCTTTTTAAGTCTTAAACTCCAGGCTCCCATTAAAAATCGTCTTCAGCTACCCTGAGAAGATGTGTGTTCAACAGGCCTGAGTATCATGAATAACTAGGCATTTTCCCCTTTTGTTTTAAATTTACGCAAAGCTTCATCAAAGAGAAGGTTCAGTGGAATTAAAAAAAAAAAAAAAAAGAAAAACTGGTAAGAGAATTATTCCAGTCTTGGGGTGGGGTACGTTTGGACTGGGGACAGAAAATGAGAAAACAAGTGCTGAAGGGAAATGTATTAAAGTGAGCATAATTAGAAAATTCAGCAACATATTATACGGCAACAGTAAATAACCAGTTTGCAATTTAAATTCCATGAAACAGGGATCTACCAAACCCACTGTTTCCTGGAGAATGAAATGAGTAATACTGGTTGGCTAAGGAGCCCAGAGAAACCGCCGTAGCCTCTGGCCTTGAGATATTCCAGTTAGCTGCAGTCTGTTATCCATTCAAATATTTATTGAGCAGCTGACTGTGTGCTAGGGACTCTCCAATGCTAAGGTTGTGAGCCAAACAAAAACTTCATTTCGTGGAGTCTTAAGGGAAGAAAAGACATGATCAAATAAAATGATGTTGGGGGAGGGAGACTGGATGCAGGAAAAGCCTTCCGGAATGACATGTGAGCCAGGGCTGAAGGAAGTAGGGAAGAAGGTCAAGCAGTTACCCTGGAGGAACAGTTTTCCAGTGGATCTGAGATGAAGTATGTGGGCTGGGCATGGTGGCTCATGGATGTAATTCAGCACTCCAGAGGCTGAGGCAGGAGGATTGAGGATTGATCTATATAGTGAGTTGAAGGCCAGCCTAAACTACACAGTGAAATCTTGTCTCAAAAAAAAAGATGTATGTTTGGTATGTTCAAGGACCAAAGGATCAGGAAGGAGGCTGCAGTGGGAGGCCCAAAGTCAGCACAAAGGGGATCCAGTGTTGTAGGACTTGAGAAGTCACTGTGAAGATTTTGTCATTGGTGGGGTAAAATGGGAACAAAGTCTTAGTTGCATGATCAATCTGTGTGTTTAACTGTGCTTGCTGTTGTGTAGCTTATAGAAAGCATGAGAAAAGGAGTGGAGGAAAAGCTGAAGCCAGTAGTTGGCCACAGTGCAGTGGCACATGTGTGTAATCCCAGCACTCAGAAGGCTGAGGCAAGAGGAGTGCTGAGAGTTTGAAGACCTGCCTGGTCTACGTAATGATTAAACACCACCCTGAGTTACATAGCCAGACTGTATCAAAAAAAAACAAAGCTGAAGCCAGACCAGGCAGGAGGTATTGCTTCTTGTGGAGGTCCTAAGGTCAAGGCCAGCCTGGGTTGCATACTAAGCAAGTTCAAGGCCTACACTATAGAGCAAAATCTTGCCTCAAAGACAAAGACATGAGAAAGTGAAAGTTGATCTTCAAGAACTAAGCACCTGAACTATATTTAGCATCATGATAAATAATTATACAAGACCTACAGGCTACAAAGGAAGATAGTAATCCTTTAGTCCCTTGCCAACTCCAAGTGTATTCACCCCAGTACTCTTATTCCCATAACCTCAGACTCCAAACCAGATCTACTCAATTAATACACATTTCAACAGGATCTTGAACAGCTTTCTGTGTACATTAAAGTTTGAAAACTCACTGATGCCTCAGAACTTGACCAGTCACTTTGAGAACAGACATGAGATATCTTGGTAGACAACTTCTCCCCAAGCCTACAAAGTCAGAATCTCCCACCACTTCTGTCTTTAACAAGCCCTCTGGGAGACTCTGATGCTAGCCAGAGTGTGAGAACCAAGGGTGTAGAGAACTCATAATAATTTGATTTGAGCTGAAAATGGTTTGTGAGAAGGTGTACCAAGGAAAAGCTCCATAGGCCTTTTCTTGGCATATTACCTGATAGCACTTGGTATCTTTACCATTGGTAAAGACTCATGAAAGCTAAATAAGGTTTTTGTCAAGAAAAAGGAAAACATTTCTGAGGGAGAGCAGGATACATAAGTCAACACATATGACAAAGATTCTCATTGGGGAGATCATCTTATCCCAAAAGATCTCAAGAAAGACCCCAAGCAATAGACTGGCCCAAATACTTTGTCCCATTCTTATAGCTCATAGGATGTTAGGATAACCTCACTTATGTTGTAACAGAAACTTAAAAGTTCTGCAACTCGCTGGGCCTGGTGGCACATGTCTGCAATCCTAGCATTCAGAAGGCTGAGGCAAGAGAAGGTTTTAAGTTCAAGCCTAGCCTGGGCTACAAAGTGAGCTCAAGACCAGCCTGAACTACATAGCAAGACCCTGTCCAAAACAAAAATCCAGAATTCTGTCATTGCAGGATGTAGTGGCCCACACCTGTAATCCCAGCACTCTTGAGGCTGAGGCAGGAGGACTGTCAGAATTCAAGGCCAGTCTGGTCTACCCAGTTCAAGATTAGCCTGCAATACATCAACTATTGTAACTTCTTGCTCTGTTGTAAAACTCAGTTTCATTGTTATATTTACCTTTTTCTCTCTCTCTAAAAAATGGAGCAGCCTGGACTACACAGTGAGATCCTGTCTCAAAATTTGAGGGGGGCAGGGAGAAGACTCAGTAGAATAAATGCTTGCCTGGCAAGCGCAAGGGCATGAGTTCAATCCCCAGTTCCACAAAATAAGTAAGTAAATATTAAAATTTTTAAAGTTCCATCATAGTTGCGATCTGCACACTATAGTCCTGTGCCCAATTAACCTTTCATCTGTTTTTATAAATAAAGTTTTATTGGAACACAGCCACATCCACTCATGGGCATATTTTTTTTACATCTAGAGCAGAGTTGAGTGATTGTAACATAGGTGGTAGAGTATTCAGCACCTAAAACACTATCTCTTCCTTTAAAGAAAATGTGCAAGGGAGGAGAGAAGGGATTGAAAGACATGTAAGAAAATGAAGAAAGAATCAAGTTATATCATGTACAGATACAAATTCTCTATGATGTGATCCTTATTTGGTTGTATTCCTCTTGTTGCTGGGACAAAATACCTGACACCCAAATTAAGGAAGGACAGGATTGTTTAGCTCACAGTTTGTGGAAGTTTCAGTCCATAAACAGCTGTCTCCAAGGCACAGTGGCACAATTGCAGAAGCAATTCATGTTGGCAGAAGACAGCAAGAGTAGCCAGGCGTGGTGGCACAGGCCTGAAATCCCAGCACTCGGGAGGCTGAGGCAGGAGGATTGTTGTGAGTTCGAGACCAGCCTGAGCTATAAAGTGAGCTTAAGGCCAGCCTGAACTGCATAGTGAGACCCTGTCTCAAAAAGACAAAAGAAAAAGAAAGACAGCAAGAGCATAAAGGCAGGAGCAGAAGCAGCAGAGGCAGAAAACAGACCTCTTTCCCTTCGTTATATTTCATTCAGACCTTCCACGGGTGTAGCACTCAACATTCATAATTCCAGCATTGGATCATGAACTAATCATAAACTCTAGAAGCCCACTGCTCCATCACTGCATGAGGCTTTAGGGTGGGCAACTAGACACAAACCATACATAACATTCTGCCCCTGGTCCCCCAAGGACTCATGTACATCCCTTTTTGCAAAAGGCATTTTAGTCCCTCTCTAACAGTTGCCAAAGTTCTAACAGCTTCAGCATTGCTGAAAAGTCCAAGTCCCAAATCATCTCTGAGATCTAAGGCAAACTCTTAGCTGTGAGCTCCTATACAAATGAAAACAAAGTTAAACACTTCCAACATTCAATGGCATGAGAAAAACATTAGCATTTCTAAAGGTACAAGAGGATACAAAACATTGGAACCAAAGCAAGTCTAAAATCCAGCAGGGTAAACATCAAGTCCTGTTATTCAATGTGCAACATCCGAAGCACTCTGTAATGAGTTATGAGCTGCAAAGGCTTTAGGTGGCTCTGCCCCTGCAGCACTTCTGGGGGTTGTAGCTCCCCCCCGCGTCTCTCTCAGGCCTGCTTCACTCCCTCCTTGCAGCTTTCCTTAGATGATCCACATTCCTGGTTTCTTTACGGTCCTGAGGTCTCCACTGCACTTTAGGCTGCTCACTTATAGCTTCACATGCTTCCTTCTCAGGGGCATGCTGCCTGGCCTCCCAGGCCTTCTTCTGAAATCTAGGTGGGGGTCTGGGAAGATAGTTCATTGCACAAGTTCCCAAGTTCCATTCCCAGTACCACATGACATGCCAGTGCCAGAACCAGGTGTGGTGGCACATGTTTGTAATCCCAGTGCTGGAGAGGCTGACACAGGAGGATCACTAAAGTCTGAGCTGTGTAGAGAGATCTTGTAAATAAATAAATATTAAAAAAACAAACAAACAAAAAAACAGAATCTAGGTGGAAGCCTGCTTAACCTCACAATTCTTGCATTCTGCTTGTGCCTAAAACCAGTGCCACATGGATGATGTGACGGTCTACAGTGAGCAGTAGACAGGTTCTCTTCTCTCTTGGCTATCGGGGCTGGGTGCCTGCGTTGCTGAGCACTTTGACCCTGATTCCAAGGAGCAAATTGTAACACCACCCTTCTGGACCACCCTTCTGGTCCCTGGCATTCTGGAATATGGTACTCTGCAGCTTTCTCCTCCAAGTGAGGTCTTTCACTTTTGTAATTTTGTGACTGCAAAGGGTGTAGTCCTGGTGCTTTTTGAGATGCCCTCAGACCACTTTTTCTATTCTCCTACTCCTTTTTCCAAAATACAGATTTCCTCAGCTCTCTGTAGCCCACAGCTTTATTGGCACTTCCCTTCTGGCCAAATTCACAACATTTTAAATTGTCCTTCTGGGCTCTTTGCTCTTGATTCTCAACATAAATCTGACTAAAAGTCCCTAACAATAGCCATGAAATTGCCTCAACATTCAACTGCCTTGAAATCTCTTTTGCCAGATGAACCAATCTTCCCTGCTCAAGCTCAGTCTCAGCAGTCTCTGGACATTAGCAAAATGTAGACAAACTTTCTAGCAAGCCATAGCACATCATCAGGACTCCATCAGCCAGTACAGTCCTTCCCAGCAGAAACCTCCCCAGCCTGGTCTTTGCAGGTAGGATTTCTATCAGCCTTCTGGTCTTCTGAGCTCCAACCAGAATCTCTCCATCCAGTCGAAGGTGTTTTGCTCTTTTAGGCAACATCCCTGAGCCTCTCCTATATACTCCCACAAGCCATTCCCAAAGGCCACTGAACCACATGGCCAGTAGTCACAGCAATGACCCCACTTCTTGGTATCAAATTCTGTCTTGGTTACTTTCCTAGAGTTGTTGGAACAAAATACTTGACACCCAATATTAAGGAAGGAAAGGTTTATTTAGCTCACAGTTTGTGGAGATTTCAGTCCATTATCCATTGGCTCCAAGGCAGAGTGGCACATGGCAGAAGGCCACAGTTCCTGGTGGCAGAAAACAGCATGACAGCAAGAGCAAAAAGGCAGGAGCAGAAGCAGCAGGGGCAGAGAGCAGGCCTCTCTATATTACACTCAGGTTGTCACAGGTGTAGCATTTGTGCCCATATCCCCAACACTGGATCATGAATTAATCACAAACTGTAGAAGCCCACTGCCCCATCACTCTAATGAGGCTTTGGGGGGGCCAACTAGACACAAACTGTAACACTTATGTACATCTAAAATGGACCAATAAAATCTAATTTAAAAAAATAATACAGTAATTTTTAGAGCCTGGGATTGAACTCAGGCCCTTGTGCTTGCCAGGGAAGCAATTATTCCACTGAGCCACCTCCCTGGCCCTTGATATAGTACATGTTGAACAGCTACTTGTGGCTGGTGGTTGCCATACTGGAAAAAGGAGGAAAGACAGACAGACAGGCAGGCAGGCAGGCAGAAAGAGAGAGAGAAAGTTTTGCAAACTCCTGGCTTAAAACTGATGCACACCCATGACTGTTCAGTGGAACATGCTGCTCACAGCAGTCACTCAGTAGACTCAGGCTGATGCAGGAGCTGATGACTGTGCTGTACGGAAGTGACCTCTAGTAGCTCCGTCAAATACTCCAGACAGACAAATATTCAGAGTGTGCTTTCAGCACATGACCTCACCCAATCAGAAGGGGCTCGAGTGATGATGTTTTGTAAGATGCCTGGAGGGAAAGGGTGAATCAAAAACACCTGGTGAGCAGGGCTGTCCAGCTTTCACGTCCCACCATGCCCCTTGTCCGTCCTCTTCCCTTGATCTGACCTCCTTACAGTATCAGGAAGTCCATGAAGAGCAGTCAGCACACAACAAAGCAAACGTTTTAGCTGACTTCCTGACCAGCCCGGTGCCATGATCTCGGCAAACCAAATGTGTCTTGTTTCCTCCTTGACAGGAACAGAACTAAAAGCTTTTATGTGCTTTTTCTCCTGTGTTAGGGTCATACTACAACCTTTTTTTTTTTTTTTTAATTTTTCTAATCCAAAACAACACAGTCCCATAGGGTCATTTTATCACTGAAGCAATAGGAAATCCAAAGGACTTTCCCAACAGAATATGCCTATGCATGGAGCACATTTCACAAGTCCAGAGCCTTGCTGGGCGTGGTGGCGCAGGCCTGTAATCCCAGTACTTGGGAGGCTGAGGCAGGAGGATTGTTGTGAGTTCGAGACCAGCCTGGGCTACAAAGTGAGCTTAAGGCCAGCCTGAACTGCATAGTGAGACCCTGCCTCAAAAAGACAAAAAAAAAAAAAAAAACAAGTTCAGAGCCTTGGGACTAAAGCTATACAACATATTAGCATGTTTTCATAACAAAACTTTTCCAAGCTATCAGCCTCTTGTTTAAGTCATTAGGACCACAGCACTGGGACATCTCCAGTCAAAATGAATTTGTCCCAATCATTTTGGCAAAATAATCCAACTGCTTCAATTTGAGCCACCAACAATGCTAAGCCAAGTTTATTTATAGAAGAGAGACCCTTTACCTGAATTACACAAAGGGCTTCAGATCAAGAGAAACCTGGCTAAAGCCCAACCACGCTGCTCAAGTAACTTAAAAGCTCTTCAATTCCCTTAAATTTGTCATTTTACTATGAATCATCAGTAGATATTTCCATCACAATTTTTTTGGGGGGACAGGGAGTACCAGGGATCACACTAGGATTTTGTTCTTGCCAGGTGGGCACTTACGTCACTGAGCTATCTCCCTGGCCCTTCCATCGTAATTATCCAGTACTGTCTATGATATTCAGTAAGTTTAGTTAAGTATGTACTTACTAGTCGCTTAACAGCCTGAGCGTCACCGTCTGTCTCTGTTTGTTTGCTGTGTTTTAGGGTCTCACTATGCAGCCTGGACTCATAGTGATCTTCTGGGATTACAGTCCCGTGGGACGCCACGCCCAGCTTCAGTGGCATGGCAGGGCTGGTACAGCACGTGGTAACAGGGATCAAACCGAGGTTCTTGTACTTGCCAAGCAGGCGCTTAGATCACTGAGCTATCTCCCCAGCCCAGCCTGAGCTTTTCAAGGGAAGATAGTAACATTTCTGGCACAAATATTTTGTCAATAAATACTTCCTTTGCCTTAACAAACACATCAGTGTGTGTTGATTTTGTCATCATTGATTCAAACAATGTCTTTGCTGTCTTACTTTGTGCTTCAGCAGCTGATATTGTGTGCTTTCCCACATAGATCTGCTTATGTCCACCTTTTCTTAACGGTAAATGACTTTTTTTTTCTTTTGGCTGAACCGGGAATTGAACTCAGGGCCTTGCGCTTGCCAGGGAAGCACTTATTCCACTGAGCCATCTCCCTGGCCCTCTCTTAATGGTGATAATAGTTAAAAATACAACTTCCTAAGGCCTGGCATGGCAGTACATTCCTTAATCCCAGCACTCTGGAGACTGAGGCAGAAGGATCATTGTAACTTCAAGACCAGTCTGGGCTACAAAGTGAGCTCAAGGTCAACCTGAACTGAATAGAGAGAGCCTATCTCAAAAAGACGAAAATAAAGACTAAAGTGAAAAAATTAAAAATTAAATGAGAGGAAATCGTGCACATTTGCTCAGTGGGCTACGTACCTGCTCAGGCAAGCACAGGGACCAGAGTTTGATCCCCAGAGAGCTACCAAGAAGTGGGGAGCGTGGTGGCATGCACCTGTGATCCCATCTCTAGGGAGGCTGAAAACAGGAGGATCACCAGGAATCTGAACTGCTTAGAGACCTGTACCAAATAGATTTTTTAAAAAAAGTAAAATGAGAAAAGAAACAACTTCTTAATTTGTAGAGGTATAATAGGTTTAGAATATTTTCAAATTTCATGAAATCATTTTTCTTCTCTTCCTTCTCTTCCTCTTACTCCTCCTCCTTTGTTTTTTTTTTTTTTTTTTTTTTGGATACAGGGTCTCACTATGTATCACTCTGTAGTCCAGATAGGCCTTGAACTTGCTCATGTGGCCCAGGCTGCCCCAGACTCATAGTGTTCCTCTTGCTTCAGCCTCCTGAGCACCGGCATTATAAGGATGTGTACCTCCTCATGCAGCTTGTCACTTCTTAATGAGCACTATTAGAAGCTATGGGTGTTCAACATCATAGATAAAATACTTTGGCCGCAGCAATATAATCTTTCCATAGAATTTCCTGTTTGTGTTGTATATTGTTTTACTTTAACTTCCTGTTTGTTTTTGTGTTTGATTTTGGTGTTTTCTTGTTTTGGGTTTTTTTTTTTTTTAAGTTGTTGTTTTGTCTTTTGTTTTTTGTTTCTTGTTCTGTTTTGTTTTTCTCCTTTTTGAGGAGGGCAATCTGGTTTTGTAATCCAGGCTGACCTTAAACTCACGTGTAACTCAATCTGGCTTTGTACTCAAGCAATCCTCCTGCCTCAGCTTTCCCATGGGCTGGGATTATAGGTGTATACCAACATGCTCAGCTTCCACAAATTTTATAAGGAATTAGGCCCGGCGTGGTGGCGCATGCCTGTAATCCCAGCACTTGGGAGGCTGAGGCAGGAGGATTGTTGTGAGTTCGAGACCAGCCTGAGCTACAAAGTGAGCTTAAGGCCAGCCTGAACTGCATAGTAAGACCCTGTCTCAAAAAGACCGAAAAAAAAAAAAAAAAAGGAATTAAACTTTATGTATCTCAACCTTACACAGTAGGAGACTGTAAATATAAGAAATAATTGGCTTATTAATTGACTTGTTCCTATGTGCTTGCCTCCTCAGCAGAGAACGACACGGAGATTAACATGGTCCCTGCACAGGGATGACACACAAATTTGTTAAGTTTTTCATATTTAAAGAATGTAATTGTTTCTATGTCTGGTCAGGATATGTGTAATTTCAAGAATAAGTCCTCATACAGATAATAGGAATCAAAGAATGAATTCTAAGAAATAATAGAGGTTAAGAATAAGAAAAAAAAAAAAAAAAGATGAAATGTAGGAACATTTATTGGAGAATAGGCATAGGGAACAGGAATAGCTCCTGAGAGACAGGAAAAGTCCTGAATGGGTGCCAGGTAGCCCACATCTCAAAGGAAGTTACACAGAGAAAAATCATGGGGCAGATACAATTTGGGTCAAAGTTATGATCAACTAGCCAATAAGACTGCAAGTGTAGTCGCTTAGGTAAAATTGATCTAAAGGTAGCAAGGACCCATGAGAGACATCAGTAATGGCGGTTCATAAACTACAGTCTTGATGTTGCTTTTACTTTTAGCCACAGTCTTAACATTAGTTTTTAGTAGGCGACAGAGGAGGACCTACCCCCAGTGAGACAATGGGGTGACACCAATAACCCCAAACTTCCATTCATCCCTTAGGCGAATATGTTAAACCAGCCATTGTGACTTTAATCTTCACCTGTGCCTCCAGCGCTGTCAGGAGGGATTCTGCTCTGCTTCCCTGACTCCCTGGAGGGCCCCTCCCTGTCTGACTACCTGCTGTATTCCTACCTCATTTAGCGACCTAGAATACCTTACTGGCTACTCTTCAGTTGTTATTAACCTTTGTTTATAATTTTGAGAAACTAAGAATTTATATTCTCCTATTCACTAAATTGCTAAGCGAGAATACATGTTATGGAAAAAGATAGGTCCTATGTTTGGTGGGTTTTTTTTTTTTTTTTTTCTCCTGGAGTTGATTTCTCATGGACATTCATTTTGCAAGGTGACAGGTGTACAAGCCCCTGCCCACCAGTTCTCACCCTAGATGCAGTCCAACTGGACAGGGACGACCAACTTCAATGTCACCCCTGGTGACAAATGAAGGCTCTAGTTAAAATGAAGGTTCCTGAACCCACGGCAGACACTGTATTGTTAAGTCCAGAGACGGGGCGCGGAAGGAAGGACACCAAGAGTCAAGGCCTTGTGAAAATTCCGGGGTTTATTTTAGAAGCTATGCCGGCATAGGGTCCCCAGGCAACTGGGCCACGGCGACCCCGAGCCTTTGTTCACTCAGGATTATATAGCACCGGTGGGCAGGGAAGCAGCAAGCAAGGTATACAGAAGCCAAT
>PVKA01015932.1:0-48974 GCA_004027165.1 Ctenomys sociabilis
GAGAGACAGCACACACACACACACACACACACACACACACACACACACACACACACACACACACACACAAAGAAGACAAAGTTTTGAACAGATATTTGTAGACCAGTGATCATGGCAACATTATTCATAACAGCCAAATGTGGAAATAATTCAAAGTGCTACTGACAGATGGATAGATGGTTTATATACATATAATAGAATAGGTACATGAAGCCATAAACTAGAGTAAATTCTGGGTACATGCTACAACACAGATGAATGCTAAGTGAAAGAAGCCAGACAGAAAGGCAAATATTATGAGGAAGCTACAACAGGTACACCTAGTCAGAAGCTACAATAGTGATTACTGTGCCGCAGGAAGAGGAAACGAGCAACTGAAGAGTTAAGTGTTTCTGTATGGAATGATGCAAAGCTGTAGCGGTCTTTTGTACTAATGGCTGCACAACAATATGAATAGAATTCATTGCAGCAGAAAACAGCAAAACAGTAAGAACAAAAGGGAGGAACAGAAGCAACAATGGCCACAGAGCAAGTCTGTCTCACTAATGCTGCATTCAAACTATCTGCCTCAAGGTGGGTGTAGTACCTACACCCATAATACCAGCAGCACTCATGCCCATAATTCCAGCACTACATTGAAAATTAATCACAAACTGTAGAAGTCTACCCTATAATTGCATGAGGCTTTGAGGGGAAAACCAACATAAATAATAGCATTCTGCCCCTGTTCCTCCAAAGACTCATGTACATTCTCCGATGAAAAAAGTATTTCAGTCCATTTCTAGTAGTTGCTAAAGTCCTCAGTTTCAACATTGCTGAAAAGTCTAAATCCCATATCTCCTCCAACATCTAAGGCAAAGTTAGCTGTGAGCCCCTGTACAAATGAAAAGTTAAACACTTCCAACATTCCATGGCTAAAGATAAGCATTGTTATTCCAAAAGTAATAAATAAGGGGATACAAAACATTGAGACTAAAATCCAGGAAGGCAAACATCAAATCCTATAGTTCTATGTGGAACATCAAATGCAATCTATGACATGTTCTATGCTCCAAAAGTCTTACATAGCTCACCCTTATGGCACTTTTGGTGCCATACATGACTTCTTTCTTAGGCCTATTTTGCTCCTTTCTTGTAAATTTTCTTGGATGATTCATATTCGTGGATTTTCCAAACTTTTGGGGTTTCCACTGAACTTTAGGCTTCTCACTCACAGCTTCACACTGCCCTATGAGGGGCAGAATGCCTGGCCTCCCAGGCCTCCTGAAATCTAAGTGTAAGGCTTTTCAACCTCAGGACTCTTACATTCTGCATGTGCTTAAAATCAGTGTCACATGGATGATGCCAAGTTCTGATGGAGCAGTATCCAGGCTGTCTTCTCTCTTGGCTGTAGAGGTTGTGTGTCTGGATTGCTGAGCACTCTGACCCTGATTCTAAGGGAAAAAAATTATCTGTACCTCCACCATTTTGGAACATGGTGCTGTATGGATTTTCCCTCACAGCAAGGTCCTTCACTTTTGCAGTTTGAGGCTGCAAAGGGTGGAAACTTGCTGCTTCTCATGATGCCCTCAGGCTATTTTTTCTCCTGTTCCTTCTCAGGGACAGAGATCATCTCAGCTCTGTCGTTGCAGTCAATGGTTTTATTGGTACTTCCTTTCTGGCCAAACTCACAACATGTTAATATTTTTATTTTCATTTTTTATTTATATTTTTTTGTAGCTGGCTGAGCTGGCCCTGAGGGCAGGTCTGGCATGGCATGTGATGCTAGGGAAGAAATTGCGGTTCCTGCCCTTTTGCCTAAGCTTGCTCAAGCAGGTGCTGTAGACCACTGAGTATTCTCACTGGCCCAGTCACAATTTAAATCTTTCTGGTGAGTTCTCTGCTCTTGATCCATAACATATATCAGACTACAACCCCCTGAAAATAGCCATGCCACTGTGTTAATATTCAACTGCCTTGAGATTATTTTTGTCAGATTAAACAGTCTGCAGTGCTTAATTTCAGTCTCAGGCAAAGTCTCTGGTCTCTGTATATCAGTTTGTAGATCTTTTGTCAGCCATGTGGATGGATCATGCTTAACCAATTTGCTATCTCTGAGAGCTTAAGAGGATGTTTTCTCTCTGTGTGACTCTTCATAGACACACTCTACATTGTCAGTTACTTTCTTCTTTGGCCACATAATCTCCTTGATCAGGAAATTTGGGACACAACTCAGTTAGAAGATGTTACAGTACAGTTTTCGTATGTCCTGAGTCCTCACTTACCTTAGAAGGCTGGGGCCGCAATGCAGGAAATCCTTATAATCCTCCTTTTTTTCTCTAATTTTTTGGTTTATAAACTTAGTTGTTAACCCTCCAGAAGAGAATCTTACTGATATTATTACCCTAAAACATAGGTAGTTGAGCTTAACATCAGTATCTGTATGAATATCAAATGCCATCAACATAACATGAAACAGATATTTTCCATCAATCATTGATATGCTAAACTTCAAATCCCTACAGAACGTGAAAAAAAATAAAAATAAAGAAAGAAATAAAGTAGCAAAAACAAAAGAAATAAAAAATTATAAATTTTTACACAGAAATTTAGAAATGTAACCATATACAACATGGTGTAGAACAGTCTTCTAACATTTTTTTCTTACCTCTTGTTTTCATTTATTACTTTATTTATTTTTTAAAATTTACTTGAGAGAGAATATGGCAGTAATTTATACGACACTAGAAACAGTGCTCTTTTAGAAAACCACAGGGACAAGGATTCCAACAATGTCCCTAGTATTACACATTCCTATCTTCAGAGCAGGTGCTTAGCTCCTAGGTATCAGTATATATAGTTTGTCAGGGTGACAATCTTACCAATTAACTGGGAGTTCTAAAAACATCATGGAGAATCTCAGAATCATTGCCTTAACAATCTTGTGTATATAAATATATGCTTTTGCCCCCGTCATGTTTCCTAGCTTTTCTCCTTGCCCTCTTTTCATTGTTTAATACTTAAGTTCTTGATTGCCATTTTGTTGTGTTATACCTTTCAATTTTTGTTTCTTCTCTTGAGTTCTTACACTAGGCAGACTATATGATATTTACACATGTGGGTCTGATTTATTTCTCTTATATCTTCAAGTGATAGCCACTTATATATGAAGGTTTCGAATTTACTACTCTTTATATCTGAGTAATACTCCATTCTATAAAAACACCACATCTTTTTGATCCATTCCTCAGGTGATGGGCATTTTGGTTGCTTCCAGATTTGTCTATCACAATTGTGCCACTATACACATAGGGACACATATATTACTATGATATGACGTTTTCAGTTCTTTTGGGAACTGAAAAGAACAATCCCACTTTAAACGGGATTTCCATTCCTAGTTTTTTAACGAGTCATCACACTGATTTCCATAATGGTTGCACCAGTCTACATTTACTCCAGCATTGGAGAAGTGTTTCTTTTTCCCCACAGCCTCTCCAACATTTGTTTTTTTGATTTCTTTATGATAACCATTCTTTCTGGGGTGAGATGGTATCTCAGAATTGTTTTAATTTGCATTTCATGAATGGCTAGTGATGTGGAGCATTTTTTCCTGTATTTATTAACTTCTAGAATTTCTTCCTCTGAGAAGTATGTGTTCATCTCGCACGCCAATCTGTGGATTGCTTCTTTAAATTTTGGGCCCTGACTTTTTTTAGTTCCTTATCAATTCTAGGGTGAAGATATTTGTCTCAGTGTTTATTGGTTCAGTTTTTTCCAAAATTGTGGACTGTTTTTTCACTCTGTTGGTAGTTTCCTATGATGTGCAAAATCTTCTGGAAAAGTGGAGGTTCCCTCTTTCCAGCCAGACGCCAGGCCCGGCTTGAGTGTAGGAACATCCACCTGCGTGCCACTCCCAGCACCATTTTCCAGTCATACTCCTGGACCAGAGTGTGTGTGTGAGCATCCACCTGCTCTCCTTGCCCAAGACCCATCCTCTGTCTACCCCAGGCCCTGTACTAATCCTCCTGTGGAACCTTGCAACAGAACTCTAAGTAGAGAGGTGAGGAGCCAGGCATATCCAACTAATCCAGGAGCTGAATGTCTTGCTGGAGTGGTACAGTGGGTTCAAGTCTTCAAGCTGCAGCAGGAAGAAGCTAAGCACAGCAGCTAGACTAAAGCCAGACACATTTGGACTAGTTCAAAGTTGGTAGCTACAGACCCAGTAAGCTGAAACACTTTGCTGGACCCAGTTCCCTGAGAGTGTCCTTTCTTTTTATACTCTTGGTCTACAAAGTGGGAAACAGGTAACCAGGTGAACAAGTCTGCCAGGAAGACCGCAAGTACATTAAGGGGAGTTGTCCCCAAAGACAGAACTTTGGGGAACGAAATTACAAATTCCCAATGTAATGTATGCTTAGCTGCACATAAAGATTGCTCTTACTGTCTAAAATACAAACTCATTAGTTACAAAAGTTTGTTAACTATAAATATCACTAATTATTATTAGTATTCCTAATTGTAGTTCTTTAAATACAAAATTACAACTGGCTTAACAATATAATATCTTGGGTAAGAATTTGGATAGATGTTAAGTTTATAAGTGCACCAAAGATCTACACCAAAGGTCAGAAGACAGTGCTATACAAAATGACAAATAGAAGGAGCAAATCTGTAGTAAAGAAACAACTTCAGAAAGGTACAGAGGGGGACCAGGGTGATAGCTCATATAATAAGTACTTGCCTGGCAAGTGCAAGGGCCTGAGTTCAATCCCTGGTTCTGCAAAAAAGAGAAAGGTACAGAGGAATTCAGAGCAGAAATCAAAATATCTTCTGAAACAAGAAAACAAACCTCTGAATTAATCATATCTGTAGAAAAGAATCAACTTCAGAAATATATAGAAGTAATCAGATCAGAAATTATCAATGAAGAATAGAAATCATAACTATAACAAAAGAATTAGTAACTGCTTCTAAAGAAGACACTGATAAAAAATTAGAGGAGCATAGAAAAAATGGTAGAAGCCTAGAATGAGCAATATAGGAAAACAATAGATCACATGAAGCAGAGTCAAGAAGATATAGAAGAACTTAAACTCTCAATCTCAAGCTTGAAAACCTTTTGAATGAAAGTGAATCTGGAGTTTCAGATCTTGAACACACCATCACAGTTGGAGAAAAGGTAACAAGAGATCACTTACAAACAACTAAGATACAGGGAAAAATAATTCATCATCCGTAAGAGGATGCAAATATGTGAGACTAATAGGCATCAATGAGAAAGGAGTCAATACAAATGATATAAAAAGAAAATGAGCAGAAGTAATAACCAAAAAGTTTCCAAATATGGAGAAGCAATGTAATATACAGGTAACCAAAGCATGTAGAACTCTAAATAGCATCAACTCAATTAAAAACACACCTAGACATATAATAATCAAGATCAAGAATGCAGCACAAGAATAATATTCTAAAAGCCACTAGAGAAAAGAAACAGATTACCTTTATAGGAAAACCCATCAGAATAATGGCAGACTTCTCTTCACAACCCATGAAGTCAAGAAGAGCATGGAGCAGAGTACTTCATATCTTCTATGAAAACAAATTTTATCGCAGACCACTGTGCCCTGCAAAACCCTCTTTGAAGTTTGATAGAGAAGTGAAGTGCTTCCAAGAGAAAGAACAACTAAAGAATTTCATGATGAAAAAGCCAACCCTAAACAACCTACTAAAAGATGTTCCACAGAAGGAACAAATTGACTAGAACTTTATGAATGAGAAAAGAAAGAATATATCAAATAGGACAAACAGCTGAAATGGATAAAAATGGATAAACAACAATAGGTAAATAACATGTCAATCGTAAGTCAACACATCTCAATTATAACGATCAATGTAAATAGACTTAGTTCATGAACTAAAAGAAATAGATAAGCACAGTGGATTGGGAAGCAAAATACAACAATATGCTGTATACAAGACATACACTTAACTCATAAAGAATTTCATAGGCCAAAAGGGTAGAAAACAATACTACATGCTCCAGAACCTCAGAAAAAAGCAGGGCTAGCAATTCTGTTCTCAGACCATCTCAACTCCAAACTAAAAATGATTAAATGAAATAAAGAAGGCAACTGTATTCTGGTTAGGGGAAAAATTCAAGAGGAAGAGGTAACACTCATAATTATGTACACACCAAACGTGAGAGCACACAACTATATAAGATAAAGCTTAATAGATGTGAAAACTCTGATGTCCAATACCACAATCTTAACAGGAGACCTTAACAATCCCTTACAATAAAAAGATAAGTCAACTAGACAAAAAATTAGCAAAGAAGTAGCAGAACTGAACCAGATCTTAAAACAAATGGACTTAGTGGATATATGCAGAGTATTTCACCCAACCACAGCTGAGTACACATTCTTTTCAGTTTCACCTGGGACATTTTGTAAAATAGACCACACACTAGTCCATAGGTCTTGCTTAAGTATATGCAAGAAAATAGTAGGGTGTTGTTTAATTTCCATGTATTGATGCAGTTTTTCTGGTTTCTTTTGTCATTTGTTTCCAGTTTCATTGCACTGTGGTCAGATAATGTGCATGGAATAATTTATTTTTTCTTTTCCTCTATTTATTCACATAAAAACATGTACTTAAAATGTTATGATGTTACCCTGATGCACACATGTGAACAATGGATGGAAGGACTGTTAATCATGGAGTGGCAAATGGAATGGATTAAGATACTCACATTTGTAACAGATTTATTGGTGCCCAGGTTTGGGTGTATGTGTAATGACTGGCATAAAGATCAACATAGGGGTGAAAATGTGGGTGGCATGGGCCATTAGGCATACAGTTTTGGCAGAATGAAACAGGAAAGAAGGACGCAATGTCTCTGGTTGGAACAGTCCAAGTCTTCAGCATCTCCCATAGATATCATTTCCATTTTTGTCAAACTTTGATTGCAAATGCCCAGTGACTATATAGTGAAATTTTAGGTGATTGACCTTAGAATAGTGCTGCATTTTTTTGTGAGCACAAGAAATTTTTTAATTTTTAACTAATTTTACTGAGAAACAAATAGCAATGGCACAGTTTCAAAACCAATTAGTAGGTCAGTTTCAATAATTGATACATTGAATATTGCTGTTTTAGTGGTTATTCATTATGCAAGATGTAGACATGATGTCCTGTCCACAAACACTATTAGAACAAATCTTTCTATTTATTGAATTAAGAGAAAGTAGCTGTTTATCTATTCTATTTTGAATATATATTTACAAAATGGTCATTCAATTGTATGCCTTTCTTTGTTTAGTTTTGTTAAAGAAGGATATTCTATTGTCATGGAAATATTATAAGTGCATGAATTCAGCAAAATATTCCAATATGGTCCTGTAGTCCATAATGGTAGTAAGGTTTTCCTCAGGACTGGCAATGTCAAAAGTTGTTGAATTGAGGCATTTACAGCTCAGCATATTAATATGACTTTACTTTTTATGCCTTGTTTTTATACATTTCTGCTGGATGATTAAGACCAATATAAAGCAAGACACATATAACAAGAAATGTAACATTTGTATCTGATAAATTCAGTCAAATTCCCTCAGGATTTTTCCTGAAACCCTTTAGTACCACAGTTTGTAGATCGTTTGTCAGTGTCAGCCTTGTGGATGAGACACTCCATTGCTTGACCAATTTGCTCTCTGTGAAAGACTGAGAGAATATTATTGCTCCATGCAATTCTCCTTAGGTGTACTTTACATCATTGATCACTTTCCTCTATGAGCCCATAATCTCCTTCATGAGAAAATTTGGGACACAACTGGGTTATGTGATGTTACAGTACAGGTTCTCCTATGTCCTGAGTCTTCACTGACAATGGAAGGCTAAGGCCAAAATGTTGGAAGTCTTTGAAGCCCTTCTTTTTCTCTAATTTTTGGACTGCAAACTTAGGTTGTTAACCCTCTAGAAGAGGAGCTTATTACTACTACCTTACAGCATAGACTGTTGAGCTTAACATCACTATCTGTATGAATATCAAACATCTTAGACATAATTTGCAAAAAGGTATTTTCCATCAAGTACCAATATGTTAAACTCTAAGTCCTAGAATGTGAAGAAAAAATTACAAACATTAAAAAATAGTAATAAACAAATTCATACTTCTACACAAAAATTTAGAAATCTAACCATATACAGCATTGTAGCAAAATAGTCCTGTGAAATTTTTTTCTTGTCTCTTGTTTTCATTTAGTCCCCCCCTTTTTTTTTTAAACAAACAGTTACTTGAGAGACAGTATGGCAACAATTGGTATGCCATGACAAGTAGTATATATTTAAAACCAGAATGACAGTCATTCCAAGCATGACCCTACTATCATACATTGCTTCAGGCAGTTGCTTAGTTCACAGGTATCAGCACATATAGTTAGTCAGGGTGAGCATCCTACCAGTTAACTGGTAGTTTCAAAGACCTGCTGAAGATTCTCAGGATAAGTGCCTTAACCATCTTGTGCATATAATTGTATGACTTTGCCCCTGTCTATTTCCTAACATTTCTCCTTGCACCCTCATAGTTTTCTGATCCTGAAGTTGTCGCTTTCCTTTTAATTGTGTTATAACTTTCAATTTTTATTTCTACTTTTGACTTCTTACACTAGAGAGACTATATGATATTTACACATGTGAGTCTGGTTTATTTCACTTATGAATATAACTCAAGTGCCATCTACTTAAACATGAAGGTATTGAATTTACCATTTTTATAGCTGCGTAATACTCCATTGTGTAAAAATACCACATCTTTTTCAACCATTTCGCAGGTGACAGGCATCTTCGTATTTTCCAAGATTTTTCTATCACAAATTGTGCTGCTATAAACTATGATATGACGTTTTCTGTTCTTCAAAGAGCATACCCCGCAGGGGAATAGCTGGTTTGAATGGGACTTCCAGCCCTAGATATTTAATCAGTCTTCACACTGACTCCAATAATGGCTGTACCAGTCTACATTGTCACCAGCAGAACGGTTCCTTTTTCCCCACAGCCTCTCCAACATTTGCTTTTAGTTGATTCATATCTGACAGACATTTTTTTCTGGGGTGAGATTGTATCCTAGTGTTGTTTTAACTTGCATTTCATGGAAGACTAGTAATGTGGAGCATTTTATTATGTATTTATTAGCTTCCAGAATTAATTCCTCTGAGAAGTGTGTGCTCATCTCAGATATCCATTTCTGGATTGGGTCTTTAAATTTTGGAGCCCTGATGTTTGTTAGTTCTTGATAAATTCTTTCTCCGAGTGCTTATTTTTCAAAATTTTCTCCCAGTTTGTGGGTAGGCTTTTTTACTTTGTTGATCATTTCTTTTTTTAAATTTTATTTTATTGAGTAACAACTAGCAATGAGGCAGTTTAAAAACTGATTAATGGGACAGTTTCAATAGTTAATACATTGTATATAGTTATCTTCTTAGTGGTTATCCACATTACAAGATGCAGACAGGATATTCTGTCCAAATGCGATAAGTACAAATCTTTCTTCTCAGTCAATTAAATGAAAGTAGTTCTGTATCTATCCTAACTATTCTGTATATACAGATACAAAATGGTCTTTCTTTGTATCCCCTTTTTTGTGTAGTCTTGTCAGATATTGGTGTTCCATTGACATCTAAATTCTATAGGTCTGTGAATTCAGAAAAACGATCCAACATAGCCCAGCAGTCCATAATAATAATGGATTATCCATAGGACTGCCAATGTCAGAAGTTGTTGACTTAGCCTTTCACAGCTCAGCATATTAATATGGCTTTACTTTATATATTTCATTTTTATACTTTTCTGCTAGATGGTTAAGACCAAGATAATGCAGGATCTATATAACAAGAAATGTAACTTTTATGAATGATAAGGTCAGTCAAGTCCCATCAGGATTTATCCTGTAACCCTGTACGACAGTTTACAGATCCTTTGTCAGTGTCAGCCATGTGGATGAGTCACGATCATTGATGGATCAATTTTCCCTGTGTGAAAGCCTAAGAGACTGTTTTATCTCCCTGTGCCTCTCCATAGGAACACTATATAGCATCAATCACTTTGCTCTGTGGCCCATAATCTCCTTGTTTAGAAAATTTGGCACACAAGTGGGTTACATGATGTTGCAGTGTGGTTTCTCCTATGTCCTGAGTCTTCACCGACCTTTAAAGGCTATGGCCAAAATGTTAGCTGTCTTTGCAGCCCTTCTATTTCTCTTACTTTTGGTCTTCCAACCTTTCAGAAAAGAAGCTTATTACTACCCTATAAGATATGCAGTTGGGTTGAACCTCACTATCTGTTTGAATGTCAAACATCTTAGGTATAACATGGAGCAGGTATTTTCCATTAAGTATTGATAGGTTAAACTTTAAGTTCCTACAGAATATGGAGAAAACAATTTAAAAAATAAAAATATTTTAAAAATATGAATAAACAATTGCATAGTTTTACACAGAAATTTAGTAATCTAATCATATACAGCACTTGTCTCTTTTTTATCATTTATTATAATTAATTTATAAAAATGCAAAAACATACTTGAGAGACAGTGTGGCAATAACTGGTAAGCAGTAATTATCAGGAAGACAAGCATTCAAAGAATGACCCTTCTATTACACATTGGTATCCTCAGTGCAGTTATTTGGTTCACAGGTATCAGATATATAGTTATTCAGAGTGAGAATCCTATCATATAACTTCTAGTTTAAAAAACCTGATGATGTTTCTCAGGATCAGTGCCTTACCCATCTTGCGCATATAAATTTATGACTTTGAAGTCATGTTTCCCGGCTTTTATCCTTGCTCTCTCCTCATTGTCCAAGTCTCAAGTTCTCACTTTCCTTTTAATTGTGTTGTATTATTATATTTGTATTTTTTCTTTTAACTTTTTATACTAGGGAGACTATACAATATTTACACACGTGGGTCTCATTTATTTCTCTTATGAGTTTATCTTCAAGGGGCATCCACTTAAACATGAAGGTTTTGAGTTTATCATTTCTTATAAAAGGCGAAAGATTTATATGATCTGAAGAGAAACCAGAGTATGTATCATTCCTTATAGCTGAGTAATACTCCATTGTATAAAAATATCACATCTTTTTCAACCATTTCTCACGTAACAGATATCTTGGTATTTTCCGAGATTTGTCTATCACAAATTGTGCTGCTATAAACAGAGGTACACATATATCACTATGATATGATGTATTTAGTTTCTCCAGAAAAATTCTCAGTAGAGGGATAGCTGGCTTGAATGGAATTTCCAGTCCTAGTTTTTTTAAGGAGTCTCCACACTGATTTCCATGATGGTTGCACCAGTCTACATTGCCACCAGCAGTGGAGAAGGGTTCCCATTTCTCCACAACCTCTCCAACATTTGTTGTTGGTTGATTTGTTTATGATAGCCATTCTTTCTGGGGTGAGATCGTATCTTAGTGTTGTTTTAATTCGCATTTTACTGGTGGATAGTGATGTGAAACATTTTTTCATATATTTATTCAATTCTTTAATTTCGTCCTCTGAGAAGCATGTGTTTATCATGGATGCCCTTTTCTGGATTGGGTCTTTAAATTTAGGGGCCCTAATGTTTTTTAGTTCTTTATAAATTCTAGAGAGTAGACCTTTGTTTGAGTGCTTATTAATGAAGACACTTTTGAAATGTGTGGGTTGTCTTTTCACTTTTTTTGTAATTTACTTTGATGTGCAAAAAGTTCTCTGTAAGAGGCGATGCCAGTTGCTAATTCTTTCAGGTATTACCCTTGTGATTTGTTCATGAACTATTTTCCTAACCTTGTGTCTTCAAGAGATCCTCCTATGGACTCTTCCAGGAGATTTAGTGTTTCTGTCTTAATGTTTAGATCTTTAATCCATTTTGAGTTAAAGTTATTGCATGGTGATAGACCTGGGCCAAGTTTTAGTTTTCAGCATGTATAGGGCCAGTTTTACCAGCACCAGAAAGGGTATCCTGTCCAAATGGTATTAGTATAAACTTTCTTCTCATAGAATTAAGTGAAATTAGCTGCACATCTATCCCAACTCTTCTGTATATACAAATATAAAATGGTCCTCCCTTTGTATTCCCTTTTGTTGTTTACTCCTGTCAGAGATGGGTATTCCATTGGCATCTAGATAATACAGCACCATTTGTTAAAGAAGCTTTCTTTCTTCCAGGAAATGTGTTTGGTCCCTCTGTGGAAGATCAGGTGGCTGATTGTGTTCATAGAGGCCTCTGTATCTTCTAACCTATTCCATTGATCCTCAGATCTATTCCATTGCCAGTACCATGCTGATTTTATCACAGTATCTTTGTAGTATAATTTCAAGTTAGGAATTGTAATGCCTCATGCCTTGTCTTTGTTGGCAGGATTGCTTTTGCTCTTCTATGTATGTTCTGATTCCAATTAAATTTTAGAAAGTATTTCTCTAGGCCTGGGAGCTATGTTAGTGATAGTTTGACAGGGAGTGCATTAAATCTGTACAACAATTTTGGCAGTGTGTCTATCTTCATGATGTGCATCAATTGAGATGATCTTATGGTTTTTAGATTTGGCTGTATTGATATAATATATTACTTTAATAGGTTTGCATATATTTAACCATCCTTGCACCCCTGGGATGGATCTTACCTGGTCATGATGTATAATCTTCTTGACAATTTGCTGTATTCTGTTTGCTAGGATAAGTATTGAGGATTTTTGCATCTATGTTTATGAGGGAGATTGGCCTATAGATTTCTTTTCTAATTGCATCTTTTCTGTCGTTTTGGTATCAGTATAATTGTTTTCTGTAGGAATCCTTTTGGGTGAATTGCTTCCATTTCAATTACATTGAAGAGTTTGAGGAATGTAGGTATGAAATCTTCTGTAAATTTCTTGTGTAGTTCAGCTGTGACTCCATCAGGACCTGGACTCTTCCTTGTCAGTAATTTTTTGTACTACATTTCATATTTCATTGGCTTTTATTGGGTTATTGAGACTTGTCATATCTTCTTGATTAAGTTTTGGTTGTTTGTACCTTTCCAGGAATCTGTCCAATTCTTCTGTGTCTTCTATTCTGTGAGAGTAAAGGTTCTCAAAGTAGTTATTGACAGCCTTGATTTTCCACTGGGTCTGTGGTAGTTACATCCTTTTCATTCCTTATTGTTTGTACTGAATTTTTCTTTCCTCTTTTTGAGGAGATTAACTGGGGGCTGATCATTTTTATTTAATCTTTCAAAGAACGAGTTTTTTGATTCATTATATATTTGAACTAATTTTTTTTATCTTGATTGAATTAATTTCTATTCTAATCTTTATGATTTCTTTCCGTCTTTGGGTTCTGGGTTTGGTTTGCCCTTTTTTTTCTAGATGTTTCTGGGCAACATTAGGGTGTTTATTTTTTACAGTTCTGTTTTTCTAGTGTGTGAGTTCACAGCTATAAATTTCACTTAAAGAAGTGCTTTCATCACACCCCATAGTTTTCTATAAGTTGGGCTTCTTTTTCATTCAATTGTAGATATTGAATGTCTTGTTTAATTGCATTGTAACCCATTGTAAGCTGAGTATGTTTTTGATTAATTTCCATGTATTTATGGAATTTTTCTGTTTTCTTGTTGCACTTATTTCCAGTTTCATTGCACTATGGTCAGTTAGTATGCATGGGATAATTCTGTTTTCTTGCATATAGTTAAGCATCATCTATGGAGTAGTATGTGGTCTATTTTAGGAAATAACCCATGTGCAGCTGAAAAAAATGTGCATTAAGCTGTTTCAGTTCTGCTACTTCTTTGCTAATTTTTTCTGCTTGATCTATCTTTTAAGCATAAGGGGTGTTAAGTTCTCCTGTTAAGATTGTGGTATTCAATACTAGATTTTTCATATTCTTTAATTTTTAAAAAATTTTATTTAATTTCATTGACAGACAAATAGCAATGAGACAGTTTCAAACTGGTTAATAGCACAGTTTCAGTAATTAATACTTTTTTACATTGCTATCTTCCAGAGTTTATCCATAGTAAAAGAAACAGACAGGGTATCCTGTCCAAATGGTATTAGTATTAACTTTCTTCTCATAGAATTAAGTGAAATTAGCCGCATATCTATCCCAACTCTTCTGTATATACAAATATAAATGGTCCTCTCTTTGTATTTCCTTTTGTTGTTTATTCCTGTCAGAGATGGGTATTCCATTGGAATCTAGATAGTACAGGTGCTTGAATTTAGCAAAATGCTCCAACATAGTCCAGAAGTCCGCAATAGTGGTGAGTTATCAACAGAAGTTGTTGACTAGAGCCTTTTATGCCTCAACATATTAGTATGTCTTTACTTTATATACCTCGTTTTAATACTTTTCTGCTGGATGGTTAAGACCAAGATAAAACAAGACTTATATAAAAAGAAATGCAACTTGTTTATTTAATATGGTCAGTCAAGTCCCCTCAGTATTTATTCTGTAACCCTGTACTGCACTGTGTATATCCTGTTCAGTGTCAGCCATGTGGATGACTCATGGCCATTGCTTGATCAATTTTCTCTCTGTGAAAACCTGTGAGAAAGTTTTCACTCTATGTGACTCCTTAGGCACACTATACATCATCTACCTCATTCCTCTGTGGCTCCATAATCTCCTTGATGAGAAAAGTTGGGGCACAATTGAGTTACATGTTGTTACAGTACACATTCTGCTATGTCCTCAGTCTTCAGTGACTTTCAAAGGCTAGGGCCAAAATGTCTGACCTTGTAGCCTTTCCTCTTCTCCAATTTTTGATCTGTGAACTTAGGTTGTTAACCCTCCAGAAGAAAAGCTGATTATTGCCCTGCAACATATACAGTTCAGTTTACCCTAACTTTCTGTCTAAATATCAAACATCTTAGGCATAACATGGAACAGTTATTTTCCATCAAGTATTGATGTATTGAACTTTACGTCCTTACAGAATGTGAGGGAATAAAAAATTAAAGAATAGGCATATACACATATTTTTACACAGAAATTTAGAAATCTGACCATATACAACATTGTTACAGGACAGTCCTGTAGCATATTTTTTGTTTTGTCTTTTTTTCATTATCCATAAAAATAGATAATTAAATAAAAAAATTACTTGTCAGACTGTATGGTAATAATTGGTATGTCATGACAGGTAGTATGTATTTAGCAGACCAGAATGACAGGCATTCTAAATGTGACCCTTCTATTACACATTGCTATCATCAGTGCAGATGCTTGGTTCACAGGTATCAACATATATACATAGTGAGGTTAAGAACCTTACCAGTTAACTGCTACTTTCAAAAACTTGCTGATGTTTCTCGGGATCAATGTCATGCCCATCTTATGCACACTATGGTTTTGCCCCTGTCATGTTTCTCATCTTTTCTCCTTGCCCTCTCCATCCTTGCTCAATCCTCAACTTCTCACTTCACTTTTAATTGTGTTATAACTTTCTGTTTGTAATTCTTCTTTGGAATACTTATACTCAAACTATGAGATATTTACTTATGTGGGTCTGGTTTATTTCTCTTATATGTATACTTTCAAGTGATATCAACTTAAATAAGGCTTTAAGTTTGTCATTTTTATAGCTGAGTAATACTCTGTTGTTTAAAAATACCACATCTTTTTAAACCATTCCTCATGTGACGGGCATCTTGGTTGTTTCCAAGGTTTGGCTAACACAAATGGTTCTGATATAAACATAGGTACACATATATCATTATGATATGACGTTTTCAGTTCCTCTGGGAAAATTAGGGGGATAGCTGGCTTGAATGGGATTTCCAGTCCTAGTTTTTCTAAGGAGATTCCACACTGATTTCCACAATGGTTGTACCAGTCTAAATTCCCAACAGCAGTGGAGAAGAGTTCCTGTTTCCCCACAGCTTCTCCAATATTTGTTTTTGGTTGATTTGCTTAAAATAGCCATTCTTTCTGGAGTGAGATTGTATCTTTGTGTTCTTTTAACTTGCATTTCACAGATGGCTAGTGATGTGGAGCATTTTTTCATATATTTATTTACTTCTTTAATTTTGTCCTCTGAGAAGTGTGTATTCATTTCAGATGCCCATTTCTGGACTAAGTCTTTAAATTTGAGGACCCTAATGTATCTTATTTCTTTTTTTTTTTTTTTTTTTTTTTTTTTTTTTTTTTTTTTTTTTTTTTTTTTTTTTTTTTTTTTTCTTCTTTTTTGAGACAGGATCTCACTAGGCAGTTCAGGCTGGCCTTAAGCTCACTTTGTAGCTCAGGCTGGTCCCGAACTCACAACAATCCTCCTGCCTCAGCCTCCCGAGTGCTGGGATTACAGGCCTGCGCCACCACGCCCAGCTATGTATCTTATTTCTTTATAAATTGTAGTGAGCAGACCTTTGAGTGCTTAGCCATTAAGATTTTTTCAAAATTTATGGGCTTTCTTTTTAGTTTGTTGGTAATTTCTTTTGATGTGCAAAAACTTCTCAATAAGTGTTGGTCCCAGTTGTTATTTCTTTCAAGTGTTTCCCCTGCGATTACATGTTTTCTCAAGAACACTTTGCTTAACCCTATGTCTTCAAGAGTTCCTTTTACTTTCTCTTCCAGGATATTTAGTGTTTTTGTTTTAGTGTTTAGAGCTTTAATCCATTTTGACTTTAGCTTAGTGCATGGTGATAGAGATGGATCACATTTTAGTTTTTGGCATATAGAGAGCCAGTTTTTCCAGCATCATTTGTTAAAGAGTCTATCTTTTTTCCAATAAGCATGTTTGGTCCCTTTGTCACAGATCATGTGGTTGAGTGTGTTTGTAGAGGCCTCTGCATTTTCTAACCTATTCCATTGATTCTTAGTTCTATTTCATTGCAAATGCTATGTTGACATTATCACAGTAGCTTTGTAGGATAAGTTGAAGTCAGGAATTGTAATGTCTCGTACCTTGTCTTTGTTGGCCAGGATTGCCTTTGCTATTCTAGGTCTTTTCTTGTTCCAAATACATTTTAGGAATGATTTCTTTAAGTCTGAGATGTATGTTAATGACAGTTTGATTGGGGTGGCATTAAATCTGTACAATAATTTTGGGAGTATGTCCATCTTGGTTCTTCCTATCCAGGAGTAGGGAATATCTTTCTATTTTCTGAAATCCTCTTCAATATCTTTTCTTAGAGTACTGTAATTTTCCTTGAAAAGTTATTTGACTTCCTTGGTCTAGTGCTTTCAAAAGTATTTCATTTTCTGCGGTGCTATTATAAAAGGTATTTTTCTATAATTTCCCTCTCAGTGTGTTTGTTATCTGTGTAGAGGTATGCTATTGACTTTTGACTTTGTATCCTGCTATGCTACTGAATTTGTGTATCAGTTCTAGTAGCTTCTTTTTGGAGTTTTTTGGGTCTTCCAAATAAAGTATCATGTCATCTGCAAATAATGATAATTTAACTTCATTTTTATCTTTTCTTATTCCTTTTATATCTCTGTCTTGTTTCACGGTTCTAACTAATGATTCCAGAACTATATTGAATAGGAGGCATAATAGAGGACATCCTTGTCTTGTACCAGATCTGAGTGTAAAGAATTTCAGTTTTTCCTCATTTAGGATTATATTAGTCGTTCAATTGTCATACATGGCTTTTGTCATATTGAATTAGAAGTCTTCTATACCAATTTTCTGTAGGATGTTGAACATGAATGAGTGTTGGACTTTGTCAAAACCCTTTTCTGCATCAATTGAGATGATAAAATGGTTTTTAGATTTGTCTCTATTAATCTGGTGTATTACATTTATAGATTTTCGAATATTGATCCATTCTTGCATTTCTGGGATGAATCCAACCTGGTCATTGTGCATAACTTTCTTGACGATTTGTTGTGTTCTTTTTGGTATGATTTTATTGAAGATTTTTGCATCTATGCTCATGAGGGAGATTATCTTGTTGCTTTCTTTTTTTTTTGTTGCATTTTTCCTTGGTTTTGATATAAGTATAGTATTTGACTCCAGGAATGATTTTGTGAGGACTGCTTCCTTTTGAATTAAATTGAAGCATTTGAAAAGTTTAGAGATTATATCTTCTATATGTTTCTTATAGAATTGAGTTATGAATCCACCAGGCCCTGGACTTTTATTTGTCAGCAGACTTTTTATTGCATTTCATATTTCATTGGCTGTTATTGGGTTATCGAGAGTTGTTATATCTTCTTCATTCAGTTTTGGTGGTTTGTACCTTTCTAAGAATCTGTCTTCTGTTAAGACTTGCATCTCTTGAGAGTGTGGAACAAAGCTTTGTTTCTTCTTTTGTATTGTTTTTCTTCTGTGGGACAAGTTTTCATTAACAGTCAGCAGAAAGCCAGGTTACAAAAGTGGAGCAGTGGTTTTGGTGAGTGACATATCAGAATGAAACTCTCAACCTGACACATATCTGGGAAGTGTTTATGTTCTATAAAACCAAAAATGAATTTTAGGAACAATGGCGGTTAATACCAGAATTTTATTGAGGGAAAGAATACTTGTGTCTCAGAAACAGAGGCAAGAGGAGCTGAGTAGATTGCCAGGGAAGCTTTCTTTTCTAAGGAGTTTTGTAGAACACAATCATCAGATGAAGTGAGTCTAAGGTGGAAAACATGGGAACTCACTAGGTGGTCATGAGATGCGAGAAAACTATGGTCAACCCACAAGGTTACAAACACAACTGATCATGTAAAATTCTTTAAATTCAGGACCAGGTCTGGAAACCTATCACATAGCAACTGGGCATGGATATAGAACAGGGGCTTATCCTGTAAGGGGTTGGGAGAATGACTCTTCTTGGCTTCATCAAGGTGATATATATATATATATATATATATATATATATATATATATATATATATACATATTTAGAATATAAATCCAAGATGCATAACTTTAGAGAGGTATACATTTGTTTGATCTTTTGGCTTGAGGTCTGGCCCACTGCGGGAGTGTATGTCTCTCTCATAGTTGCAAGGTATCTTATCCTCCATATTGGCTCATTCTGAGGGCCTAGCTCTGTCTGATTACTTGTAATATTTTAGTCTAATTTAGCTATCTACAATAAAGGGGGTGAGCAGTGACAAAGGAAGAGCAGAAATCTTTGACAGGAGGTCCTGAGACTGTTATCTCCCACTGACATTGCATCAGAGCTGTTCTTCTATATAGATATGATCATAATCACCCATTTCCTTAGGGAGCTTAGATGTACAGTTATATAGTTTCCTATATTTCACTCCAGGAGGTGGTTTTCCTTCTGATTTGAAGGTGGAGGAAATGAAATTTGCAGGTGAAAAGGACAAGTCTAGTCTGTTGCCTAGATTCATAGCCTTATTGTAAAAGGACTAGGATTTTGTTTGAGTGAATTTGTTTGAATTTCCTAGAAGAGAAAGAGGCTTGTCTTGAAAATATCAATTTGCTTTTCTCTTTTCTACCTGCCTTTTACTTCTTTTCTCCTGCCTGGATATCTTAAATTCCAATTGCGTGAAGTTGCCAAATCACATTCAGGTTTGTTTGATATGAGACTGTATTGTTGGGCCACAGAAAAATACAGAAGAAATAATATGGTTAGAGTTTTGATAGCAGATGATCAGGCAATTGAGGTAAAAGTTAGTAGAATGAAAGGAGAGATAGATAGATGGAGAGAGAGAGAGAGAGAGAGAGAGAGAGAGAGAGAGAGAGAGAGAGAGAGAGAGAGAGAATTGAATCCATAGCCAGTTCGGTTCTACTTATAGCCAGAAATAAAAGTTACTGCACCCAAAACAGGAAAAATGTCATGTGGTACTGTAATCCCAGCTATTAAAGACATTGGGGCAGGTGTATCACAAATCTGAGGTCTGCCTGGCCAACTTTAAAAACCCCATCTCAAAATAAAATGTAAAGGAAGATTAGTGCTGTATAAAGTTTAACTGCAGTATTACAAAAACATTAAGCAAACTAGAAATAGACAAAGACCACCTGCCCAGTAAAAGTGTACTTATCGGTTAGTTTATAACCAATGTCAGTCTCATTAATAATAGACTGGAAGTTTTTCATCTACTATCAGATACAAGAAAAGGATATGTACATTGGCTACTAGTATTCAACATCATACTGGAAGTCCTATCCAAAATAATTGGGCAAGAAAATGAAGTAAAATTTAGTGACATTTGAAAGAAAAAAAAAATGATCTCTGCTAATAGAAGACCACCTTGCACAAAGAAAATTGTCACTATTCCACAAAATCCTGTAAATCGAAGAACTGGGTGCAGCCCGGATCTGTGCACAGCACATGTGGACCTTAGTTGCTTTCCTATACACTGAGTAAACAGTCTGAATAGAAAATTAAGAAAACAATCCTATTTATATCCCCTTGAAAAGAATTAATGAGTTGGGAATATACAACAAATGATAACCAAGATTTGTATACTAAAAACTGTAAAATATTATTAAAAATAATTCACTGAGGCACAAATAAGTACAAATACATTATGTATTAATGGGCAGAAATATTTAACATCATTAAAGTGTCATTAATGTAACAAGACACACATAGTCAATTATCCCTATTAAAGCTTTAGTACTATTTCATCGATCAGAAGATCAGAAGAATCCTCCCTAATTTTCATAGGAAAACTCAAAACAGAAAAAAATTAAAATGAATACCAACTTTGATGGATTTATACCTTCAGAATTCTTTAGAGAAGAAGATGGGATGTGTCTAGATGGGAAGCAAGGTGTACGGCAAGATCCTGGGACACAGAGCGATTCTCAGAGCTCTATATCTGAACATTCTGTGGGAACTGAGCAAATTTTTGGTAGGATGACCTGGACATAGGGCCATTATGGGGAATATAAAAACAAGTTGGCATTAAACTCCCACAATTGTGGCTATTCATGGTAACCCACCCCACACTGCAGGATGTATTTTTATTTCTAGTTTCACCTCCCATTTTGAAACTTTACTTGGCCCAAACTGATTCTGTAGGGAGAGCACTGGATACCTATATTGAAAAGAAGAAATAAGAACAAAAAGAATAGAAACTGGAAGAAAAGAAATTGAATGTGGAAGGGCACACAAGAAGAAAGAGAACTAGAATCAGTTACTGGACTGTTATTAAATACTACAAAAATTAACTCAAAATAGTAAAATAGTTAAACATGAGAGCTAAAAATACAAAACCTCTTAAAAGAAAGCAGAAAGCTTTTGGAAATTGTCTTTGGCAATAGTTTAAATTATTTGGCTATAATTTCTTGACATAGGACTAAAAATTACATAATAGTGGAACATTAAAATTAAATTTTTTATATCAAAATATGCTTTCTTTAGAGTAAAAGAGAAGACATGGTACTGATAAAATGATGTGGTAGGCACTTTTCAGGTAAGTGACTGATACTTAGAATGTATTATGATTTCTTACTGTTATGGTTTATGTCCACTTGTGCCCTGAAAGCCTTGTGCAGTCATGGGGCAGCTTCTAGAGTTTGTGGCTAATTCTTGATCCAATGGAAATATGGGTGACTGCTGCACCTGCCCTGGGGCACATAATCTGTATACAAGTGTAAGGAGGGGAGAGAGGCTTGCTAGAAGCTGCAGCTGCTACCTCTCCCTTTGCTGTTTGCTGTTTTCCACTGCCCTAAACTGCTGCTTTCTTCCATGTGCCAGCCAGAGTATGGACTGAAACCTTCACTGACTGTAGACAGATAAGCCTTTTTTCCTTAATTGTGGTTGTTGGGTATTTTGTCCCAGCAATGAGAAAAAAGTGCTGAGTCATCTATAACAAAATATAAACAGATTAAAAACAAACAAATAAGCACATTAAAGATGTTCAGCATCATTAGTCACTTTGAAAGTTATAAACTGAAATCACAGGATACTATTATCCCAACTTGAATGGCTAAAGTCAAAACAAACATATCTAAAAACAAATGGAAAAAATTTTGAAAACTTTGAACACTTGCTCAAGTTTCATGGAAACCTATCAGTGAATCTAGTATGGGAAATGTTATAAAGATTCCTTAAGAAATTAAACAGAATTTCCATATGTACCAGAAATTCTAACTGTTGTGACAGCATAGATTTTTGTTGCTGTTGTTTTTGTTTGTTTGTTTTTGTAGAGCCGGGGATTGAACTTAGGACCTTGTGCTTGACAGGCAAGCACATATTCAACTGAGCTACTCCTCCAGCCCGTGAAAACATAGATTTGAATAGATAATTTTGTAGTATCACACACGAGAGCTTTATTCATAAAAGGCCAAATATGGAAGAAAGTCAAATGTGCATCTACAAGTCAATGAAATTGATATGCCCATGCAGTCATTGAGTCTCAAAGGAAAGAATTTTGATACCCACTGCAACATTTATGAATCTGGAAGACATACAGTTATAATAGTCATAAAAGAGCAAGCTTTGCATGATGTTCCTTGAGTAGCCAAACTTATAAGACCAGAGTATAGAATAATATTGGTGAGTCTGTGAATAGGTATTTACCATTTAAAGGGCACAGAACTTCTTTTTCAGAGGATGAGACAGTTGTACCACAGGAAGGAGGTGATCTCTGTACAAAAGCATGAGTTTTTTTTTTTTTTTTTTACATTTTTAATGTTTAAAATTTATAAATTGTGCATTATGAAAATTTTAAATAGGGCCAGCCAGGTAGCTCAGCAGACTAAAGTGCATGCTTAGGCAGATGCAGGGGCTGGGGTTTGGATTTGCAGCCTGCTGTGCTGGTGGTCCTGCTCCTGGGGCATACTGAGCCAGAGATTCAGACTGGGTGAGGTGGCACAGGCCTGTAATCCCAGGGTTTAGGAAGCTAAAAAACAGGATCATTGCAAGTCAGATCAGTGTAGCAAGACATTGTAGATCCTATACTAAATATATAAAAACAGAAAATTTTGATAAATAAAAGTATGTGATACAAGGAATGTAAATTTTATTACTATGTAATATACTTATGAACTGAAGTAAAACAAATCTGTGCAAACTTCTTTTTTGTACCTCAACATTTCACAAACGGTTTCACAGTTTATTGCCATGTAATTTCTCATATTGCTATTTGCCTCCTTCTATGAAATGGGCTCTTTATGCTCTCCCAAGGCATCTAAAGCATATGTGGAAGTATTAAAGATAGCTAAGTTAGTCAGAAATGTCAAAGGCAGTCAGACAGGGCTGGGACCTCAAAGGAGAAAGTATGGAAGGCAAAAACAGAACTTTGGCTGGAGATGCATTCTTTGATGGTCAGGCCTCAGATAGAGGAAATAACTATAGTGTCATACTTTATTGAAGGCTGAAGAGCAATGATTGATACTCTAAATAGAAATCAATTATCTTGGGAGGAGACCAAATCTTTCCTTTCCCATTCCTTCCAGAAGAAGTCTTTTTTCATTCTAGATACACTTGCTATGTGACGTCCTTCCCCATTTGATCAATAGTACCTAAGCAACTATACTTGTAGTCTTATTGGTTGACCATAGTTTTGTCCCACTGTCTACGTGCTTTGTGATTTTGCTCTACAAAACTTCCAATTTCTGATCCTTCTTTCCTTTCTTTTTGAAATAGTGGATTTTTGTGTAGTTTATGCAGGCCTGGGATGTGCAATCCTGCTTTACCCTACCAAGTGCTGGGTTTATAAGTGTTCACCACCTTAAGCCTCTCATAATTATTTTCTTGATTTCTGTCACCAATTCCATTGAAACCTCATTTCTTAAGTCATAGATTTCACTGATGCCATGGGTGACAGTTTTCCCCTAAGAAGTTTTCCTTAGTTCTAATAATAGGATCAATTTCTCACTTTCTGCATCTGTATTATGTTGCACCAATCATATTCCATGTGTCTTGCTCCTACAATGAGGTTCCAAGATTTTATTTTGTTTGCTGCTGTCTGTTGAACTTAATATAGAGCCCTGAATTCATTTGTTCAATAAACATACGTTAAATCATTCTACCAGTGTGAAAAATAAGAACATTCTAATATGCTAAGATATCTGAGGAAATGCCATGTCATAACTGGATTTCCAATTTAGAGTTACACCTCACAGAAGTGGAAGTGAGGCGATTCTCTGCCTATCTTTTCCACATCACCCAGGCCATTGGTGTTCAGAAGGACCAGTGTGTGGTTGGACTTGGTGGGGTGGGGCAGATGCCACATCCAGATTCTCTTGAATTTAGGTTGCACTATGGAGCCCAGAGCAAACCCTGAAGGGAAGAGGAGAAACAACAGTGACAGCACAGAGACCAAGCCACCAGAATCTATACTGGTTAAACTTACAGGAAGACGAGAGCTAGGCTGGTTCATCAAGGACAGCCAATCCAGTCTTTAGGGCTGAATGAAGGACTTTCTCAAGAAACACTTTGTGTCCTGGTCTCCTGGTTCTCTCTAATTCTCAGACTGTGTTGCATTACAGAATTAATGTGAATTTTGTTGTGTATTTTTATTTGACCTTGAAGCATTTTATTGTTCTCTGGATTCTCCTAGAGCTCAGCCAATAGGAAGCAACCGTAAGTGGCCAAAAGCAGCAGGGATTCCTCCAGATTTCACTCTAGAGGGCCATGGCACCAAAAGGGTTTGCTCCTGTCTCTCTACCTGAGGACACTATTCCTTTCATTAGTGCCAGCTGCTAGTTATCCTCTTTGCCACACCCTTTCTTCCACCGATTACTAACTTCTTCAGAGAGTAAGAGCAACATTGGTGATATCCACCTACTTCATCCACTGGGAGCATTCTCATTCTGTTTGTCCCCTATACCCTCCCTATGCTCTTGTAAATCATTGCTTCTTAAATGCTATTCAGTTACATCATGTCCTCTAGGTTTGGTTCTGGAATGCTTCTCAAAGGTCCATGTATTAAAGGCTGGGTGCCAGTGGGAGATGGTGGAGATTTAAGAAACAAAAACTAGTGGGAGATCTGAAGTGTTCTATGGGATACCATTCTCTTCCTCTTCTTTTTCTCCCTGATTTCCATTATGTAAGCAGCTGTGCTGTGTCATGTGCTACCCCACTTCAAGCTCAAATGTACAGTGACCACAGAATGGACTGAAATCTTTGTAACTTGGAGTTAAAACAATCCCTTTATCTTCGTATGCTGAATTATCTCCACTGTGTTTCACAGTGATGGAAAGCTGATACATGACTCATCTGTGTCCTGAACTAATATATTAAAGTTTGCTGCTTTTTCTCTGCCCTTTTCTTTTAATCTTAGTCTTTTGATTTGTTCTGTCCAAATGATGCATGGGCTGTATGTCTCACCTCATCCACAGGGGTATAGAAGTGAAGACAAAGTAAGGAAGACCTACAATACCTGTCTGCCTTTCTTCACACACATGTAACCTCTCAGTGGAAAGGACATGAGAACTGCTCCCAGGAACCTGTTGTAATTTGTGTACCTGCCAAGGTTTGGACCATCTGCCACACTGTAATGCTTCCTTCCTTCAACTGAAAACAGAAAATGACATAGTAAAATTCCAGAAGGATTGCTTCACCGTGACTCAGGCCATTTAGCTTTGTACCCTGAATGGCCCAAGTAAGCCTCTCCATAGAGAAGGCATCAAATCTATTCTTTGCTGCACTATAACAATATTGGTTGCTTGCTGCTTAACACTGAGAATGCCTAACTGCCAGTGGTCCCAGCTGTAGAAATGATGATGTGAGATGGCAAAGCACTGTTCTCAGTAATCTGAGGATCAGTAAAGCAATGTGAGTCAACCACAGAAAGAGTGAAGCTCTTGCTCGTGCTCATGGACTTTGACTGGGAGTCTCTTTCCTTCTGTTCTTCTATGACATGAGGGCAAAGTAGAGTCAGTGTGCAGATGCTCGAAGCACTTTGGGACCACAGCCTTCCTTAGATGAACTCTGGGTTATTACTCTTTTGATACTTGGTGTTACTTAGGTAGGAAAATTATGTTTTACATGCTTGAAACTTCCTACCATGTGTATCTGAGGGCTTTCAACTTTCAACCTTCAAAACATGAGTTTGAATTTATTTGACTCAGGAAAGGAAAAATATCTTTCTCTGACTGATGGTCAAGAATTCTCCTAAAAGAAAGACAAAGACAAAAATGTTTTGTTTGGGAGTCAGTGAACCTCGGTGTGCTGTATGGACTAAGACTTTGATTGAGACCTGGTGTGGTGCTGTACACACCTGTAATCCTAGATCTTGGGAGGCTGAAAACTGGAGGATCACTGAGTCTGATCCTTGGAGTGCGATTGTGTAGACCCTGTACTAAATAAATAAATTAAGAAAGGAGCCATTGAAGAATGGAAAGTAAAACTGAGCAAGAGAGAGAGAGAGAGAGAGAGAGAGAGAGAGAGAGAGAGAGAGAGAGAGAAACAGAGGGAGACAGGAGGATGACAGTGAGTGACAGAGTGAGCCAGGCACTAATAAGGTGAGCCCCAGGAACTTCAGCTTAAAATAGAAGGAATTTAAAGTTCGACTGGTGGTGAATAACTGAGCCAGATAGAAAGTAAGAGTGAAAGGGGAAGTGGCTGCATAACCTTCAAACACTGAATCACCACATGTGCTCATAAAAGTAGGAGTAAAAAGAGAAAACTTGGTGTGAAAAAAAGTTCACAAAATAGAATGTTCAAATCTCAAAGTGCTCAAACTTATTTTTAACAAGATAAATATCATACGGCATATGGTCCGCAGATCAACAAAAGTTAAAAATTTGTCTTGTGTTACTAAATTTGCACAATCCGCAGTTACTTATAGAGTGTGATGTACCATAAATGGTACATGGTAAGCTGTTTAATATTACTCAGCCGTTAGAAAGGCTGAAGACTCCCTACTCTATGATCCAGAAATTCCATATATCTATTTCGGGACATATTTGTACAAGATAAGTTGTGTATATGGGCACCAGAATATAAATTCAAGAATATTTATGGCAACATAATACTGAAAGGTAAAAACTAAAAATAGCACCATCATTCATTCATAACAGACAATTGTAGTATCCTAAGAAAACAGCATACTAGGAAGCAGTGAACAGTAAAAAAATTAGAAATCTATGTGACAACTAGACAAAGATTATAAATGTCCTATCAAACAAAAGAAGTAAAGCATTGAAAAAATGTGCACAAAAATTAAAATTCAAAAGAAAGTCAAATTAAGTTGGTTTTTGAATGGATAATAGACTATAAAATAATTTTTATTTATTTTTTGTTGAAGAACAAATAGCAATGAGACAGTTTCAAGACAAATCGACAGGACAGATTTGATAAATTAATGCATTGCAAACTGTTTTTGTAATGTTTTGGTATCCTACAAGGTGCATACATGATATTACACTTACAGACATTATTATAGCAGATGTCTCTAATCAGTGAATTAAAAGAGTGTAGCTACATACTTCTTATATTTTTTGTAGCTGAATTATATCACAGATTCAATAATTAATACTTTCTAGCTTGTTATCTTCCTAGTGGTTGTCCATAGTACTAGAAGCCAAAATAATATCTTGTCCAATCACTATTAGTGCAAATCTTGCTTCTTATACAATTATGCAGAAGCGTGGCATATTTATCCTAACTCTACTGTTTATACACACACATCATTATTCTTCCTTTGTATACCTTTTTTTTTTTTGTCTAGGCCTGTCAAAGATGAGCACTCCATTGTCATTAAACCATTTTAGGTGGTGACACAATCCAACACAGTCCAGCATGCCACAATAATGGTGAGTTATCTGAAAAAGTTGTTGACTGTAGCCATCTGCAGCTCAACTTATTATTATGGCCCCACATTATATACCTCATTTTTATACTTATCTTCTGGATGGTTAAGACTCAGATAGATTAAGACCTATATACCAAAAGATATAGCTTTCATTTCTGATGAGGTCAGTGAAGTCCCCTCAGGGTTTATCTTGTAATCTTGTACCTTACTCTGTAGATCCTTTGTCTGTGTTATCCATGTGGATGAGTCACGGCCATTGCTTGACCAGTTTGCTCTCCGTGAGAGCCTGAGAGAAAGTTTTCTCTCCATGTGACTCTCCCCAGGCACACTATAGATCATCAATCTCTTTCCTCTGTGGGTCCATAATCTCCTTGATCAAAAAATTGGGGGCACAACTGAGTTTCATGATGTTATAGTACAGGTTCTCCTATGTCCTGAGTCTTCGCTGACCTTGAAAGGCTAGGGCCAAAATGTTGGCTGATCTTGCAGCTCATCTATTTCTCCAGTTTTGATCTGTGCACTTAGGTTGTTAACTGTCCAGAAGAAAAGCTGATTAGTGCCCTAATCCGGGTACTACTTAGTGCATATGCCATTCAGTTTGTTCTAACTATCTGACTCAATTGTCTTTAGTTGTTGCTGTACATTTCTATTTGTATTTCTTCTTTTGACTTCTTATACTAGGGAGACCATGTGATATTTGCACATGTATGTCTGGTTTATTTCACTTATGAGTATATGTTCAAGTGGCATCCACTTCAATATAAATGTTTCAAGTTTATTATTCTTTATAGCTAAGTAATACTCCATTATATAGAAATACCACATCATTTTCAACTATTCCTCATGTGATGGACATCTTGATTTTTCTAATATTTTGCTACCACAAATTATGCTGCTATAAATATAGGTAAACATATATAAACACATATATCACTATGATACAATGTTTCCATTCCTCTGGGTAAATTCCCAGTAGGGAGATAGCTGGCTTGATTGGGATTTCCCGTCCTACTCTTTTGAGGAGTTTCCACACTGATCTCCAAAATGGTTGTACCGGTCTCCATTCTCACCAGCAGTGGAGAAGGGTTCCCTTTTCCCCACAACCTCTCCAACATTTGTTGTTGGTTGATTTCCTTATGATGGCCATTCTTTCTGAAGTGAGATGGTATCTCAGTGTTGTCTTTATTTGCATTTCATGGATGGCTAGCGATGTGGAGCATTTTTTCATATATTTATTTGCTTCTTTAATTTCGTCTTCTGAGAAGTGTGTATTCATCTCAGATGCCCATTTCTGAACTGGGTCTTTAAATTTGAGGGCCCTGTTAAATCTTAGTTCTTTACATATTCTAGACAGCAGACCTTTGTCTGATTGCTTATTAGTTAGGATGTTTTCAGAATTTGTGGGTTGTCTTTTCACTTTGTTGACAATTTCTTTTGATGTGCAGAAACTCCTCAAGAAGAGTTGATCACACTTGTTGATTCTTTCTAGTGTTTCCTGTGCAAATATATGCTTTTTCATGAACTCTTTACCTACTCCTATGTCTTCAAGAGTTCCTCCTATTTGCCATTCAAGGAGATTGAGTGTTTCTGTTTGAATGCTTAGATCTTTAATCCATTTTGACTTTAGCTTGGTACATGGTGATAGAACTGGGTCAAGTTTTAGTTTTTGGCATGTAGAAAGCCAGGTTTTGCAGGACCATTCTTTAAAGAGGCTATCTTTCTTCCAGTAAGCTTTATGGCCCCTTTTTCAAAGATCAGATGGCTGAGTGTGTTCGTAGATGCCTCTGCACCTTCTAATCTATTCCATTGATCCTCAGGTCTATTTCATTGCCAATTCCATGTTGATTTTATCACAGTGGCTTTGTAGCATAATTTCAAGTCAGGAATTGTGATGTCTCCTGCCTTGTCTTTATTGGCCAAGATTGCCTTTAGATTTTATGTCGTTTGTGGTTCCAAATAAATTTTACAAACAATTTCTCTAGATTTGGTGGGTATGTTGGTGGCAGTTTGATAGGGATTGCATTAAATCTATATAGCAATTTTGGGAGTATGGCCATCTTCACGATATTTTTTTCTTCCTATCCAGGAGCTGGGACTATCTTTCCATTTTCTGAAATCCTCTATGATCTCTTTTCTTAGGGTATTGTTATTTACCATGAAAAGATCTTTGACTTCCTTGGTTAAGTGAATTCCAAGGTATTTCATTTTCCGCAGTGCTATTGTAAAAGGTGTTGTTTTCCTTTCAGTGTGCTTGTTATCTGCAGAGAGAAATACTATTGACTTTTGAATGCTGAGTTTGTATCTTGCTATGCTACTTAATTTCTGTATCAGTTCTAGTAGTTTTTTGGTGGAGATTTTTGGGTCTTCCATGCTATCTGCAAATAGTGATAATTTAACTTATTCTTTACCTATTCTTATTCCTTTTATTTCTCCCTCTTTTCTAATGGCTGTTGCTAATGATTCCAAAACTGTATTGAAAAGGAGGGGTGATAGAGAAAATCCTTGTCTTGTACCTGATTTAAGAGTAAAAGATTTCAGTTTTTCCCTATTTAGGATTATATGAGCTTTTGGGTTTTCATAGATGGCTTTTATCAAGTTAAGATAGAGTCCATCTATTCCAATTTTCTGTAGGACCTTGAACATGAATGAGTGTTAGACTTTGTCAAAGGCTTTATCTGCATCAATTGAGATGATCATGTGATTTTTAGATTTCAGTCCCTTAATATAGTGTATTACATTTATAGATTTTCGAATATTGAACCATCATTGCATCCATGGGATGAATCTTACCTGGTCATGGTGTTTGATTTTCTTGATGATTTGCTGTATTCTATTGCTAGGATTTTATTGAGTATTTTTGCATCTATGTTCATGAGGGAGATTGGCCTGTAGTTCTCCTTTTTAGTTGTGTCTTTCACTGGTTTTGGAATCAGTATTATAATTGCCTCCAGAAATGATTTTGGGAGGACTGCTTCCTTTTCAATTTCATTGAAGAGTTTGTGGAGTGCAGAGATTATATCTCCTATAAATTTCTTGTAGAATTCAGCTGTGAATTCATCAGGTCCTGGAATTTTCTTTGTCAGTAGGCTTTTTATTACATTTCGTATTTCATTGGCTGTCACTGGCTTATTGATAGTTGTTATATGTTCTTGGTTCAGTTTTGGTAATTTGTACCTTTCAAGGAATCTGTCCATTTCTTCTGTGTCTTCTTTTCTGTGAGTGTAAAGATTCTCAAAGTAGCTATTGATCATCTTCTGAATTTGTACTGGGTCTGTGGTGATTTCACCCTTTTCATTCCTTATTGCATGTAGTTGAAATTTTTCTTTTGTTTTTGATTAGGTTGGCTAGAGTTTTATTACCTTTATTTAGTCTTTCAAAGAACCAACTTTTTGATTTATGGATTCTTTGAACTGTTTTCTTCCTCTCAATTGATTTAATTTGTGCCCTAATCTTCATGATGTTTTCCCGACTTTGTGCTCTGGGTTTTGTTTGCTCTTCTTTTTCTAGTTGTTGGACGTGCAACATTAGGGTGTTTATTTTTTCCCATTCTGTTTTCCTAATGTGTGAGTTTGTAGCTATGATTTTCCCTTTAAGATCTGCTTTCATCGCATCCCATAAATTCCGGTAAGTTTTGCTTGAATTTTCATTGAATTGTGGATATTGTTGAATTTTTTGTTCAATTTCTTCTGTGACTCATTGATTGATGAGTAGGGTGTTGTTTAATTTCCATGAATTTAGCGGGTTTTTCTGGTTTCTTTTGTTGTTTAGTTCCAGTTTTATTGCACTGCGGTCTGGTAATAGGCATGGAATAATTTTTGTTTTCTTGCATATACTTAAGCATGACCTCTCCACTAGTATGTGGTCTATTTTGGAAAATGACCTGTGTGCAGGTGAAAAAACATGTGTATTCAGCTGTGGTTGGGTGGAACACTGTGTCTGTGTTTACCAGGTCAATTTGTTCCAAGCTCTGATTCAGTTCTGCTACTTCCTTGCTAATTTTTTGTCTGGTTGATCTATTTTTTGAGATAAGGGGGTATTAATGTCTCCTGTTAAGATTATAGTCTTAGATATTAGGCTTTTCATGTCCATTAAAATTTGTCTTACAGGCATAGTGGCAACACATCCAGAGCTTGCAGACCGGTCTGCTTCTTCCTGCACTGCAGCAACAGGTAAGTGCAGGAGCACCTCACAAGCCATGTCGAAGTCCCACAGTGAAGCCGGGAGGGCCTTCATCCAGATCCAGCAGCTGCACGCAGCCATGGCTGACACCTGCCTGGAACACATGTGATGCCTGGGCATCAACTCAGCCCCCATCACAGCCTGCAACAACGGCATCATCTGTACTATTGGCCCAGTCTCCCGCTTGGTGGAAACTCTGAAGGAGATGATTAAATTTGGGATGAACGTGGCCTGGCTGAACTTCTCTCATGGAACTCGTGAGTACCATAAGGAGACCATCAAGAACATGCATACAGCCATCGAGAGTTTCGCTTCTGACCCCATTCTCCACTGGCCAGTGGCTGTGGCCCTGGACACCAAGTGCCCTGAGATCCGAACCGGTCTCAACAAGGGCAGAGGCATCCCCAGAGGTGGAGCTCAAGAAGGGAGCTCCGGTTAAGATCACGCTGGACAATGCCTTCATGGGGAAGTGCGATGAAAATGTGCTGTGGCTGGACTCTAAGAAAATCTGCAAGGTGCTGGACCTGGGAAGCAAGATCTACGTGGACGATGGCCTTATTTCCCTGCTAGTGAAGGAGAAAGGTCCCGACTTTGTGGTGACTGAAGTGGAAAATGGTGGGTCCTAGGGTGGCAAGAAGGCAGTGAACCTCCCTGGTGCCACTGTGGACCTGCCTGCTGTGTCCGAGAAGAACATTCAGGACTTGCAGTTCGGGGTAGAGCAGGACGTGGACATGGTGTTCGCATCCTTCATCCGCAAGGCTGCTGACATCCAGGCAGTGAGCCCGGTCCTGAGGGAGAAGGGCAAGAACATCAAGATAATCAGCAAGATTGAGAATCTTGAAGAGGTGTGGAGGTTCGATGAGATCTTTGAGGTCAGTGATGGTATCATGGTGACTCATGGTGACCTCGGCATCGAGATTCCTGCAGAGAAGGTCTTACTGGCCTAGAAGATGATGATTGGGCGCTGCAACCGAGCAGGGAAGCTTGTCATCTGTGCCCCACAGATGTTGGGGAGCATGATCAAGAAGCCCCGGCCCACCCGCACTGAGGGTAGTGATGTGGTCAATGCCATCCTGGATGGTGCAGACTGCATCATGCTGTGTGGGGAGATGGCCAAGGGCGACTACCCGCTAGAGGCCGAGCGCACACAGCACCTGATTGCCTGAGAGGCAGAGGCTGCCATCTACCACTTACAATTATTTGAGGAGCTGCGCTGCCCGGCCCCCATTACCGGTGACCCCATAGAAGCTGCCACCATGGGTGCTGTGGAGGACTCTTTCAAGTGCTGCAGCGGGGCCATAATCGTGCTCACCAAGTCTGGCAGGTCTGCCCACTAAGTGGCGTGGTATCGTCCACCAGCCCCCATCATTGCTGTGACCTGCAATCCTCAGACGGCCCGCCAGGCACACTTGTACCGCGGCATCTTTCCCGTGCTGTGCAAGGACCCTGTGCAGCAAGCGTGGGCTGAGGATGTGGACCTTCGTGTGAAATTGGCCATGAGTGTTGGCAAAGCTAGAGGCTTCTTCAAGACAGGAGATGTGGTCATCGTGCTGACCGGGTGGCACCCTGGTTCTGGCTTCACCAACACCATGTGCATTGTGCCCATGCCCTGAAGGCACTGGAGCCTCTCGACCCCCTCTCCTGTCCCCTTCCCCCAAACCATCCATTAGGCCAGAGACGCTTGTAGTGCCTTACTCTGGGCTGTAGCGCGGCACCAGCAAGCTGGGACACTGGGAAGATTGCGTATCTGTAATTAGCCCTTAACAGTGCAGTGGCCCAGATCTGGCTGCCTGGGACATGTCCCCACTCCAGCAAGGGACTTTGAGAAAGGAGGCCTCCAGAGCTTGCTGCAGGAGGGCAGCAGTGTCACCTCCTTTGTGTAACCTGTTGAGTTCCTACAGAACGCAGATGCCAGAGAACCCAGTCGTGGTGGCCAGCATGAGCCTCAGCGTGGGGCTGAGGGCATGAGACAGTGGAACCGGTGTGTCAGACTGGTCCTGACCCCAGATGCTCAGATTCCCTCCCCAGTCACCTCGGTCTCCCCACTCAACCTGCACACAGTTCTCTGCAACCGTACTTCTCGTGCACACTCTGCCCACCACCTCCAGGCCTGTTGCTATAGAGCCCACTTGTGTATCAATAAACAACAGCTGAAGCTCCAAAAAAAAAAAAAAGAATTTGTCTTATATAGTTGGGTGCTCCTGTGTTTGGTGCATAGATATTTATGAATGTTACCTCTTGCTCTTGAATTTTTTCCCTAACCAATATATAGTGGCCTTCTTTGTGTTGTTTGATCCTTCTTGGTTTGATGTTGAGACTGTCTGAGAGCAAAATTGCTACTCCTGCTTTTTTCTGAGGTGCTAGGGCATGTCTTATTTTTTCCATCCTTTGATTTTAAGCCTATAAATGTCTTTTTGAGTTAAGTATATTTCTTGTATACAGCATGCTGTTGGCTTTTGTTTTCTAATCCACTGTGCCAGTCTATTTCTCTTAGAAAAATTGGTGAATTGAGTCCATTTACATTGATGGTTATAATTGAAACATGTTGGCCTATGATTGGCATGATAGTTACCTGCTATTGTTTACTCCTTTTTGTCCTGTGTTTAATTGTTTACCCTGTTTAATGGGTTCCTTACATTCTCATTCATGGAGAACATCTTTCAGTAGCCTGTGTAAGGATGGCTTTGTCATCATGAAATTCTTTAGTTGTTCTTTGTCATGGAAGTATTTCACTTCTCCATCAGACTTGAAAGAGAGTTTTGCAGGGTATAACAGTCTGGGCTGGAATTTGTTTTCATACGGGACTTGAAGAACTCTCCTCCATGCTCTCCTTGCCTGCATGGTTTGTGTAGAGAAGTCAGCTGTAATTCTGATTGGTTTTCCTTTGAATGTGATCTGTTCTTTTCTCTGCAGCTTTCAGTACACTATTCTTGTGTTTGATTTCTGGGATCTTGACTATTATATGTCTTGGTGTGTTTTTACTTGGGTTGAAGTTATTTGGTGCTCTGTATGCTTCGATTACCTGAATGTTGGATTGTTTCCTCATATTTGGGAAGTTTTCTGCGATTAATTCTCCCTAAATTCTTTTTATGTCATTTATTTTGACTCCTTCATTCTCACTGATACCAATTAATCTCACATTGTTTATCCTGGTGTCATCTTGAAAGTGATGGATTATTTTTTCCTGCATTCTCATTGTTTTTAAGAGATACTTTCTGACCTTTTCACTAGCTGCACCAGCATCTTCAAGATCTGAAACTCTGTCTTTGCTTGATATTGATAGACTAATGATTGATATTTTTAGTTCTTCTATCTCTTTGACTCTGTTTCATGAGGTCTATTTCTTTTCTGTATTGTTCTTTCAAGGAATCTGTCATATGTCTGATCTCCTCTATATTTTTATCCATGTCTTCTTTTTTTTTTTTTTTTTTTTTTTTGTCTTTTTGAGACAGGGTCTCACCTTGCAGTTCAGGCTGGCCTTAAGCTCACTTTGTAGCTCAGGCTGGTCTCGAACTCACAACAATCCTCCTGCCTCAGCCTCCCCAGTGCTGGGATTACAGGCCTGCGCCACCACGCCCGGCTTATCCATGTCTTCTTTAGAGGTAGTTATTAATTCTTTTTCTGCAGAGTTTCTTCCAAGTTAGGTTTCCTCTATATATTTCTGGGCCTGTTTCTGTATTTCAGATGCTATGATTTCAAAGAATTCTGTTTTGATTTCACAAATTATTTCTGCTTTGAGTTCCTCATGACCTTTCTGCCGTTGTTTATTTGTTTCCCACGCTGTTAGTTCATATGTTTTAGCTGGAATAGTGTTCTCTGCACTTGTTTTGGGTGAGTATTGGCTTTCCCCCAGATGTTTCAGGATTTGATTCTTTATTTCAGATGCTATGTATTTAAACATTTCTTTTTTTATTTCAGACATTAATTCTCACCTGAGTTCCTCTATACCTTTCTGCTGTTGTTCCTTTGCTTCTGAATCTGTTAATCCATTCATTTCAGCTGAGCTGTGTCCTCTGTACTTACTGGTGGACTCGAGGCCTGAGATTGCATTTTTCTCCTTGTCTTTGTCATTTTATATAGCACTGACCTCTGACCTTTGGTGTAGAGCTTTGGTGCAGCTATAACTTTAGCGTGTAATGAGATTCTGGTGCCAGTCTATTAAGTTTGAAATTATCCAGTTATATCTGTCCTGGATCTAGCTGTTGTGTTCATCCTTTTTGCTGCTGCTCCTGTGGTTCCCCTCTGTTGTTTCCCTGGTCAGGTGAGCATGAACTGGGATTCATAGCGAGTAGTGAAAATTCCCACTATCTTGGCTGGCTTTGGGGTGGGGATTCTGAAACTTGCTGGAGTTTGCCATCGTGTCTCAGGCAGGTTGCTCTCTAGATGGGCAGGCCTGGGCTTTGGTAGGTCCTCTGCCAAGCTGTGCTGGGTCTGGGGCTGCGGGGTGGAACCGGGGATCTACAGAACAGGAGTAGAAAAAGTCTGCTCTCAGGGCCTAAATATTTATGAGCTTTACTGAATGTGCAAGGGTGTGATTTGTGTTTTAGAGTGTTGGAATGGTTATTTCTTTATTTGGATAGTGCTTATACAAATATTTACTAACTTTAATTACACAGATGCTATATGTGGGCATATGGTAGTTTGTATGTTATAAAGGTCAAAATAGAAAATGTGAGATTACTTGTCAAAAATTTTCTATGAAATATAGAAGAAGAAGAAGAGAAAAACAAGACAACAGCCACTTCCCTTATCAGATAATGGATCCTACTGCATGTCCTTCTACCTCTATTATTTTTTTTTCAAAGAGCATGTTCATATGTATCTGTGCACTACATGGAATGACCATAGACCTGGGCACATGATGGGAAAGATGCAGGAGAATTAATGTGAGTAACTGTTGGAGCAACATCCTGAGCAGTGAGGGTGGACCGGCTCAGGCAGACTCGAAGGCAGAACTTCTGATAATGCTGGAAACTACAGTGAACTGGAAAGTGAGTTTGGGGATAAGTTTCAGGGTATAAATTGATGGTAAGCATTAGAAATTATTCCCAGTGAGAAGAATTTATCTCTTTCTTAAACATTTGGTTCTGACCTGTAAATTATTTAGGAGATAGAACTTCCCTATATAGTACAGGCTTACAATGGCCACCACCATCTCTGGTTGGGATATTTTGTCAAGAATCCTTCTATCTTAGAATTCAGTCACCTGAGTCTTCTCATTTTTCTCTAGACAAATGGGGCACTTCATGAGAGATTCCAATGCCATGGCGATCTGAAACTCAGAAAAAAACTCTTCTTTGGAGTACAAGACCCTGATGTCATTTGTAATGGTTATTCAAGGCACACCAATGTCAATTTTCTGCTTGTGGAATGTGAATATCCATTTTCTACAGTTTGTATGCTTCTAAAGAAAACATGTAGTCTAGCCTGTCTAGGCCTGGTACAGAATGCCTTCTGTTCATTATCTTATAATTCCTAACAGAACTCTAATAATAATACCTAGACTTTGCAAGAATAGAATGAGAAAAATAAACACTGATGGCCGACCCCTCAAAATGCTGGCATTTGGAGGTAGAGGCAGAGTGTGACACGCTAGGGATAATATCGGTCAGGAGAGGTTCTAGGTGTCCTAGAATTCTGTCTCTTGCTCTCCAGTGAATATGGACTGAGTATCTCGCATGTGCTATCCAACGGTCTAGGTGCACATCCTCAAGGAGTGAACAAAATAGGTTGATTCTAGTGAGGGAAACAATGACTGAAAAAAAAACAATCCACACACTGCATGCGCACACATATAACATGCCTGTTTCATACTCGCATAAGCGCTGCAGAGTATTGCTGAGTCCTCAGATGAGAAGAAACAGGGGCTGGGAAGAAGATTAGAAGTTGAATTTATCTTTAGGATAATCAGGAAAAGACTTCCAGAAAATTAAATAAATTAAGGATTTTTTTTTTTTTTTTTTTTACCCAATCGATACTGATGAGGATTTAGGGAAGCAGTCAGGAAATCACTGAACACAGGAAAGCAAGAGGGCTGGAGGAAATGACCCCAGAACAGCGCCCCCTGAAGGGGGTGAGGTATGATCCCCACAGGGCTTCCTCCTGTACTCTCAAAAGAAGGAGGGGCTGTGCTCCTCAGGTCCCAGGAGGAGCTCTTTGCTGCAGCCGGGTGCATGCTCTGAAGGAGCAGCTCTCGGTGCAAGCCAAGGCGCCTCTGTCGTTCTGCAGCCGCCTCAGGACAGAGTCCGGTGCTCAGCTGTCTAGCACCCTTGGACCCGCGGCGCCCTCCCCAGACGTACACCTCCCGCCAGCCCCACCCTGCAGCTCCGATTCCTGGGGGCCACGGCGGGCCGGGAAGGCGCGAGCTCACTTTGCGCGGACTCTGCAGCGAGGGATGAATTCTCTGGGGAGCGCTTGCCACCGCTCGGTCTGGAGGGCTCCCAGGGAAACTAGGGTTGTGAAAACAACCCAGATGTTATAGGCAGTTAAAAGCGGGTTAAAACCGAAATCAAAACCACATTACTCCTTGAATAACGGTTGCTGGTTTTTGCGCTGTTTTCAAGTAAGTAGAAAAACAGCTTGTGAGATTAGGGAGGAGCGTCCGAGCTTTTTCTGACCCATTTCTGAAGCTGCTGCGGTTCTTCCCCTCTCCGATCCAGCCCCCTGCTTCTCCGTACACTCCTCACCCGGAATGAGGTCTCTGCCTGTGCCTCGTAGCAGCGCCTCCTCCCCACGCCCTGCTCAGTTTCCTGGAGGCCCGGCGCTCTGATTTGTCCCGGGCGAAGCCGCTGCGCCCCCTAGAGCCTGGGTTGAGCGCTGGCGAAGGCGGCTCTAAACCTTAGATCTAATCCTGTAAAATTGCTAGAATGAAGGACAGAATAGCTTTGTGACTCTTATTATTATTGGATATAGTTTGAATGACTGGCAGTGTTCCTTATGCTGAAATTTTATCCCCTCTGTAAGCTATGGAGAGAATGAAACACCATCTGACCATAGTGTTTAGACACAGGAGCTTATTATGATTTTCAATGAGGATGGTAAGTGTGGGGCCTCAATGATTGAATCTCTTGGCTCACAAGCAAAGGGAGAGAAAAAAATAGGCCAATGAACAGGTGCACTCCTTGACTCTGGTCATCTGGTGCACAGTGCCACTTTGAGATTCTTTCAACATTAAGATCACTACCAGATGTGAATGCTGGCACCTGCAGAACCATAAGCTAGGGAAGCCCTTGTTAATAATAAAACGTACTAATAAATGACATTAGTGTTTCTCTGCTTTCTCAGATATAAGGAAATTAAAGCATAAAAAATACAAATGGCTATGAAAAGTCTAACAACTTCAGCACAGCAAAGTAAGCAATCAACACAGTGAGTAGCCAGTCAACTAAACAATGAACAATATTTGCACATGATCTGAAAAATATTGAAACATATAAGAAACTCCTGGAACACAATAAAGAAAAGCACCAACAATATGATTAAAGAAATTTCACTTGAATAGATATTTCTTTAAAGGCAGAAATGTCAAAAAGGCACATCACAAGACACTGAATTTTACTCATCTTCACGAAGGAGATGCAAATTATAACAATGATTATGGATAATATTTTATCTAACTTATTGCCTATAGTGTTAACTTTATTCATCATTATCAAGTAAATTCAAGTTATAGCAATGACATATCACCTCATTCATTTCGATAATGATTTTAGAAAGCTAATAAAATGCAAGAATTTGTAGGATCTGTAGAAACTGAAACCTTTGTACACTGCTATTCAGAATGTCAAATTGTGTAGCTGGTCCAAAAAAAAAAGCATCAAGGTCTTTTAAAGAGTTTTAAAGAGAAGGACTACATGATTCACCTATCCCACTTTTTTACATTTACACAAAAGAATCAAAGATCAGGATTTTGAAGGACTATCCACAACAGTTTCTACTCACATTCCTGCTCATTTTAAGGGAAAATGGCCTTAAAATCTCCTGGTTGGATGTGCACGCATATCTTCTACTCCTACTTTGGTGGACCAACGTGATTTCCAGGCTCAGCCAAAGGATAGGGTCAGGCAGGAGCTGCACATTTTTGACAGACAATATCACACTTACAGTCACTCCCTTAAGAAAATGGAGGGAATACACTGGATGATGAGGGAGTGTAATGGAGAGTAATGCAGACCTTGGGATGACCAAAACAAGTTAATGCATGTATAAAAATATCACATAGAAATCTCATATTTTTCAAAATTATACAGGGGTAAAATCTATCTTGGTATAAAATTTATTTCACTTAAGGAAGATGAAGTTGACTTCAAGTATTGTATTCCATGTCTTTGCAAGCTTTGTGGCTATAAAACTTAAGTTGCGTGAACTGAGAGGATACTTGTTGCAAATCCAAAGTTGTGTTATTTATGCCCTGAATTGGTAAGGGTGACAGAAAAGCTGTTTTCCTTTGGCCTTTAGAGTATGACACATCCACCACTGCTTTCTTTTATTTTGCTTTTGATGTCATTTATCTCCTTTTGAAGTTTTTTGCTCTCATTTTGGAATCCTTCTCCTAGCAGCTTCTCTTGCTCCTAAAAAGACAAGTGGGATATGAATAACCTGTGACAAATCTGATCAGAAGAGACAAAGGTCACTAGACAAAGGTAAATGGGACAATGTAGACTTAACAATTATAAGTATGCATACACTGAATATTGGTGCATCAAATACAGTAAAGCAAAAACTCCTTGACCAGAAGGGGCACAAAGATAGTAATATCTGTGAGGAATTTCAGTACCCCATGTGCACAAAAATAGAAGTAAAAAATTAATAAAGAACTGTCAGAGTCTACCTATAGCACAGAAAAGTGGATTTGCTGAGTGCTATAGAGTATCTTTTCCAGTGAGCAGAGTACACATTCTTCTCTGCACTCCACTGAACTCGTCCAATATAAACCATAGCGCAGGCCTGAAAGCATGTTCCAGCACAAAAGAATTGTAATATATGTCTGTATTTTATCACACAGCAAAAGAGTAAAACTAGAAAATGGCAAAAGAAACCACAGAAACTATCCAAACACATGAAGATTGAATGTACACTTGAGTACAGCAAAAGTCAGGGAAGAAAATGAAAAGTCCTATTCAATTGATAATATAAATCTAACATAATAGAATCTTTGTGTTGCAATGAAAGCAGGTGTAAGAAGGTTCATAGATATAAGTGGCTACATTAGGAAAAGAAGAGAAACCTCCAATAAATAACCTAACTACTGGAGATTCACCCAAATGCAGTTATACCCAGATAGGAAGCCAGGGATTCTCTGCTTGCTCAAATTTCCTGCCTAGAGTTGACAAAGCCCTGATTCAGAGGAGACACGTGGATAAGACCATGGGAAGGCTGGAAAGTAATTCCAGGGTAAGCACGATCAGGTGGTAATCTGAAGAAGAGAAAACAAGAAAGACCATTTTCAGGAATTATCTAAAATCTAAACATGAACTATAAGCAGAGAATAAAAATTTCCTGCGTAAAGATGGTTATGTTATGCAGGGTATGAGAAGAAATGAGGTCACCAAATAATGATGGGACCTTTAGGCTGATCTATGGGGCAAGAAGTTCACAGGGGACAGACAGAATATGAGACATATATATATATATACTGGGTGTTCACTGCAATGTAGTCACCAACAGATAGATAACACTCTTATCCTTGTGCAGTTCATTTCCAAGCAAGAAGAGAGTGGCTCTACAAGTACAAATTAGGTAAATAGGAATTTGAAGAGTCCTACACTTAGGTGGTGGCCAAGTATTGATGCTGGTCTTTGGAAAGGCACAATGTCATCCTTGGAGATTTCCCTAAACAGTTGACCTTAGAACAAAGATTGTAGATTGAGTGTAGAGATCCTCTAGCATAGGGGAAGTAATTTTAACTAGTCTACCCCTATTCTAGTAGACAGGTGATTGCTTTTTAGCAGCATTTTATGTTGCATTTTGCTAATGGCCGGTGGTATACTTATTTGACACCCTGTATTTCCTTTGGTGAAATGCCTTCTCAACCCTTTAATCCATTTCTTAATTGGGATTTTATTTGTTTGTTTTCTTACCGTGGATCTGCAGAGCCTTTACATTTTCTGTATGTAAGTCCTATGTTAGATATGTGACTTGAAAATTTTTTCTTTCAGCTTTTTATTTTTTTATTTTTATTTTTTTTATTTTATTGAACTACAAATGTCAGACAGTTTCAAGACACCTTAACAATACAGATTCAATAAATTAATACATTGCAAACTGTTTTCATAATTTCTTTCGGCTTTTGATACATTTTTGTTATAACTTTACTATGTTTCTTTGCAGAGCACAATTCATCTTTTATGATGAAATTTGATTTATTAAACTTTTGTGACTCAAAGTACTTTTAAAAGCATTGCCTAAACTTTGTTGAGAAATCTATCTAAAGTAAAATTTTAGCCCTTACTGTGCTCTAAGCTGCAGTAGCATCTCAAACTGAGCTTCAGTTAAGTGTCTTTGAAACTGTGATTGGGAGAATTTTTTTTAGCCTATCTAGCAGGTGCCAGTGAGCCTTTCTTTTGTGCATAAGTAGTGCAGACCCTAAAGCCTGATATGTGTTCCTTTAGTTGGTAAAAATGCATTATCTCTCATAGTCTGTATTCCAAAGTTCTGGAGTTCTATAGCATACATCTAAGATATTCTAAAGACATAATCACTAATGAACAAAGTTAAGGAAAATACAACTTAATTATTAATATGTGATTCTTATGTCTTGCATGACTAAAATTCCAGAGGATTAAATTTTAGAAAAGATCTTGGAACTTTCAGATAATCCTTGACATGCTGTTATGCCCCATATCCAGATGTCCTCTGGAAAAGCATCATGTGTTCATAGGTGTGGTACTTGGGAGGTGGTTGGGTGATGGGTATATATATGACCCTGGAATCAGGCTGTGATAACTGGACTAGGGGAGTTTTTTTTTAGTTATTCATTTATTGTTTGTTTGTTTGTTTCTGGTGCTGAGGACAGAACCCAGCGCTTCTACCTTGCTAGGCAGGTGTTCTACCGCTGAGCCAAATCCCCAGCCTCTAATAACTGGATTAGTTCACTGATGAGTTTAGGACAGTTTTGTAAGTAGATAACATGAAGGCACAACCTGGGTATGAAGAGCAGCAAAAAATAGGCTTGTAGCCTCAATGGAATTAACAAGGGTAAAGGAGGCTGATGCTTGCTGCTTCCTTCTTGAGCTGCCATGGGCTGTTTTTCCTGTATGATGCCCCTTAGGCAGGTCACCTTGCCTTGGAGCCAGGTGACTCTGAATTGAAGGTGACTAGGCCTAGAACATTTGTCCCAGCAACAAAAAAGTAACTAAGACACTTGAGGTCATACTCACTTTTTACAATGTGTTAGCAAGCAAACATAAGGACAGCAAAACAACAGAAAACCTCAACTCAACCTATCCAAATCACGAAATGAAAGAAATTCATTAAAACAGATGTGTTTTTTGCCCAGATGATAATTCAACTTGGCTTGCTAAAAAAAAAAATTAAAAAAGCAGACAGATACCCTCTAAGAGTTCTCTTCCATGCATTTTCTTTCAGAATTAAAGCTTTTCATAAAATAGTTCATTTTTTAAAAAAGTGTATTTAGCACAGGGTCTAGAGGGTTTCACTACATAGATCAGACTCAGCGATTCTCCTGCTTTCAGTCTCACAAATGCTGGGATTACAGTTGAGTGCCACCATGCCCAGTCTCAATCAGTGTCTCAGAGCACCCTGGGGGACAGCTGCACTTTCCCTAAGCAGGAGCTTCAGTCTGCTGATCTATATGAGCAGCTCAAAATGGTTCCATTAGATATCCTCTGGACAAATTTGTAGAACTAAAACTGGTTGCATTTCTTAACTGAAATCTAACTTACAAGGAGCATGTGCTTTCCTCTTACAATTTCCTCATAAGTTTTGCAACTATTGTTTGTCAAAATTCTGTATTTTATGAACTTGTCACTTATAGCTTCATAAACTTAATTATGGACTTCAAGTAAAAATTGACTATGAATTATGTTTCTAAATGATTTTTTAAATTAAATTTGGTTAGTTCCCTTCCACCTTTATAAGGGATTGAGTGCTGGGCCTTCTCATTCCACTATATCTCCAGTTGTTTAAAAAACTTTTTTTTTTTTTGAGATATGAACTCAACCAGTCACTATGTCACTACAGTGCTCAAACTGGGCTTAAATTTTCCATGCATTGGAGCGGTCAGAGTCCTGCAAGTACACATATGCTCAGCTGCACACAGATTTTTAGAAGGTTTGTACATTTATTTCAATCATCTGTGATTTACCCTGTAATATGGGACTAGGCTGATCAGCAGGACAGAAAATAGAAAGTAAAAAATTCTATCTTATGATCAAGGGATCCAAGTACTCACAGTACTCAGTCCACATTCAGAGAAGACAAGCCCAGCAAGGCAGTGCACACCTGTAATTCCAGCACTTGAGAGGCTGAGGCAGGAGGACTGCCAAGAGTTTGAGGCTAGTCTGACCTACATACACAGAACGTATCTTGAAGAACAAATAAATAAACAAACAAATAAAGCCAACAACAAGCAGAGTGCATGTAGTGTAAATCGAACCAAGTTCAGTATTCAGTCACCTGTGTTTTCTGAAGTTACAGTAAGCAGCCAGAGATAAGAAAAAAGGTTTTCCTCAGGATTTCTTAAAAGCAAAAATATTGCCAGTATTGGAGGTATCGGGCATTTTCTGACTCTGCCTTGCTCTTGTGTTGGGCTCTGCGGTCATTAGTGGTACTTTTGTCAGGATCAGCACTGAGCTCCTTCTAGTTATGCTGCAGCTGACTTCTAGGAGGATACAAACACCCATATAGCAGGGCACCTACATCCCTTAGGATAGAGAGAATGAGCAGACCACGGGGAAGTTCAGAAGGGATCTAGAAATGGAGTTTCAAAATTATAGCCTTAATACGGAGCTATTTTTCTAGGTCCCTCTTTTCCAGTTCTGGCACCAAGAAAGCTGGTCTGCAAGGGCTGGGTTGGAAAGAGGTGTGATCTGCAGTGTTAGTGTTGAGGAATTTGATTGATGAATTTCTTCAGCATGGACAAACAAACAAGTTATATATATATATATATATATATATATATATATATATATATATATATATATATATATATTTGGAACAGGGTCTCAGTGTGCAGCTCGGACTTACAGTGCTCTTCCTGTTTTCAGCCTCCCCAGTGCTGGGATTACAGGAGTGTGCCACCATGCCTGTACTTGGTGGTCAGCTCAGTGATCCTGGCCTAAGCAGGCACTTGGTCCACTGCCACTATCCTGCCAACCATTCAAACAGTTCTATTTTAAAATAGTCATAAAAATTTTTTACATTAACATTCACGTGCTTTCACAACACAAAACTTCCTTTTAGAACATTTGCAGAATTTCTCTTTTTGGATTAAGATTAAAAAACAAAAAATAGAGAAGAAATGGAATTCACAATAGGATTTGAAGAATTTTCTTCCATTCTGGGTACAATTAATAAATTAAATATGTTCAGTTTATTAATTCTTATAATGAATAAAGACCCTCCTGACTACATGGTTCATGGCTTGATGCATTTATTTTGGACAATTTTCAGGGATTTTAGAATGTGATACTCCTCCCACCACCAGGGGGTGTGCTCATTTTACTGGAATAGGAGACTCAGCATTTCTCACCCTGGATTCCCAGAAGGGAAATCCACATGCTGCTTCTGCACATTGTATGTAAACAGCTGACCACAGGTGGGGGTGCACAGAAGTAGGGAACTTGTACGGAATTGGAGGGGCACAGGCAGGGGTGGCGCCTGACTCTGGACTCTCGATTGTCATAGTGAGTGAGTGTAAACTCAGGGAAGTGTAAGTAGTGGATTTGTTCTACAACATTTGTTGTTGGTTGATTTCCTCATGATAGCCATTCTTTCTGGAGTGAGATGGTATCTCAGTGTTGTTTTTATTTGCATTTCACGAATGGCTAGCGATGTGGAGCATTTTTTCATATATTTATTTGCTTCTTTAATTTCGTCCCCTGAGAAGTGTGTATTCATCTCAGATGCCCATTTCTGAATTGGGTCTTTAAATTTGAGGGCCCTGTTATATCTTAGTTCTTTATATATTCTAGACAGCAGACATTTGTCAGATTGCTTCTTAGTTAGGATTTTTTCAAAATTTGTGGGTTGTCTTTTCACTCTGTTGACAATTTCTTTTGACATGCAGAAGCTCCTTAAGAAGAGATGATCTCAGTTGTTGATTCTTTCAAGTGCTTCCCATGCGAATATATCTTTGTTCATGAACTCTTTACCTATCCCTATGTCTTCAAGAGTTCCCCCTACTTTCTCTTCCAGGAGATGGAGTGTTTCTGTTTTAATGTTTAGATCTTTAATCCATTTTGACTTTAACTTAGTGCATGGTGATAGAGCTGGGTCAAGTTTTAGTTTTCAGCATGTAGAAAGCCATGTTTTCCAGCATCATTTGTTAAAGAGGTTATCTTTCTTCCAGTGAGCTTGTGTAGCCCCTTTGTCGAAGATCAGATGGCTGAGTGTGATTGTAGATGCCTCTGCAACTTCTAATCTATTCCACTGATCCTCAGGTCTATTTTGTTCCCAATACCATGTTGATTTTATCACAGTGGCTTTGTAGTATAATTTCAAGTCTGGAATTGTGATGCCTCCTGCCTTGTCTTTATTGGCAAGATCACCTTTGCTATTCTAGGTCGTTTGTGGTTCCAAATAAATTTTAGGAATGATTTCTCTATGTCTGGGAGGTTTGTTGGTGGCAGTTTGATAGGGATTGCATTAAATCTATATAGCAACTTTGGGAGTATGGCCATCTTCACGATGTTGGTTCTTCTATCCAGGAGCATGGAATATCTTTCCATTTTCTGAAATTCTCTATAATGTCTTTTGTTAGGGTGTTGTAATTTTCCATGAAAAGATCTTTGACTTCCTTGGTTAAGGGAATCCCAAGGTATTTCATTATCCATGGTGCTATTGTAAAAGGTATTGTTTCTATTGTTTCCCTTTCAGTGTGCTTGTTATCTGTGTAGAGGAATGCTATTGACTTTTGAGTACTGATTTTGTATCCTGCTATGCTACTGAATTTCCCTATCAGTTCTAGTAGTTTCTTGGTGGAATTTTTGGGGTCTTCCAAGTAAAGTATCATGTCGTCTGCAAATAGTGATAATTTAACTTCTTCTTTACCTATTCTTATTCCCTTTATTTCTCCCTCTTTTCTAATGGCTGTTGCTAAGGATTTCAAGAATATATTGAATAGGAGGGGAGAAAGAGGTCATCCTTGTCTTGTACCTGATTTAAGAGTAAAAGATTTCAGTTTTTCCCCATTTAGGATTGTATGATTTTGGGTTGTCATAGATGGCTTTTATCAAGTTAAGATAAAGTCCTTCTATTCCAATTTTCTGTAGGACCTTGAACATGAATGAGTGTTGGACTTTGTCAAAAGCTTTCTCTACATCAATTGAGATGATCATGTGATTTTTAGATTTCAGTCCCTTAATATAGTATATTACATTTATAGATTTTCGAATGTTGAACCATCCTTGCAACCCAGGGATGAATCCTACCTGGTCATGGTGTATGATCTTCTTGATGATTTGCTGTATGCTATTTGCCAGGATTTTGTTGAGTATTTTTGCATGTATGTTCATGAGGGAGATTGGCCTGTAGCTCTCCTTTTTGGTTGTATCTTTCCCTGGTTTTGGAATCAGTATTATACTTGCCTCCAGAAATGATTTTGGGAGGACTTCTTCCTTTTCTACTTCATTGAAGAGTTTGTGGAGTGTGGGGATTATATCTTCTATAAATTTCTTGTAGAATTCAGCTGTGAATCCATCAGGACCTGAATTTTTCTTTGTCGGTAGGCTTTTTATTATGTTTCATATTTCGTTGGCTGTTATTGGGTTATTGAGAGTTGTTATATCTTCTTGATTCAGATTTGGTAATTTGTACATTTTGAGAAATCTGTCCATTACTTCTGTGTCTCTATTCTGTGAGAGTAAAGATTCTCAAAATAACTATTGATAATCTTCTGAATTTCTGCTCGGTCTGTGGTGATTTCACCCTTTTTTTTTCCTTATCGCTTGTGCTTGAATTTTCTTTTGACTCTTTTTGATGAGGTTGGCTAGAGGCTTATCAACTTTATTTAGTTTTTCAAAGAACCGACTTTTTGATTTGTGGATTCTTTGAACTGTTTTCTTCATCTCAGTTGAATTAATTTCTGCTCTAATCTTTATGATTTCGTCCTGTCTTTGCGCTCTGGGTTTTGTTTGCTCTTCTTTTTTCTAGTTGTTGGAGGTGCAACATTAGGGTGCTAATTTGTTCCCTTTCTGTTTTCCTAATGTGTGAGTTCATAGCTATGATTTTCCCTCTAAGAACTGCTTTCATCGCATCCCATACATTCTGGTAAGTTGTACTTGAATTTTCATTGAATTGTAGATATTGTTGAATTTTTGTTGAATTTCTTCTGTAACCCATTGATTGCTGAGTAGGGTGTTGTTTAGTTTCCATGATTTAGTGGTTTTTTTCTGGCTTCTTTTGTCATTTATTTCCAGTTTCATTACATTGTGGTTATATAGTATGGATGGGATAATTTCTATTTTCTTACATATACTTAGGCATGACCTCTGGACTAGTATGTGGTCCATTTTGAAGAATGACCAGTGTGCAGCTGAAAAAAATGTGTATTCAGCTGTATTTGGGTGGAACACTCTGTATATGTCCACTAGGTCCATCTGTTCCAAGCTGTGGTTCAGTTCTGCTCCTCCTTGTTAATTTTTTGTCTGGTTGACCTATCTTTTTGAGATAAGGGTGTGTTAAGGTCTCCTGTTAAGATTATGTTCTTAGACATTAATTTTTTCACGTCCCTTAAGATTTGTCTTACATAGTTGGGTGCTCCTGTGTTTGGTGCATAGATATTTATGAGTGTTCCTTCTTGCTCTTGAATTTTTCCCCTGACCAATATATAGTGGCCTTCTTTGTGTCGTTTGATCATTCTTGGTTTGAAGTTGAGACTGTCTGAGAACAGAATTGCTACTCCTGCTTTTTTCTGAGGTGCTGGGGCATGTAGTATTGTTTTCCATCCTTTGACTTTGAGCCTATGAATGTCCTTTTGAGTTAAGTGTGTTTCTTGT
>PVKA01015933.1:0-43520 GCA_004027165.1 Ctenomys sociabilis
AATTTAAAGGGTTAAAGAAAAAGCAAAATATAAATGCCCTGGCATAGCTTCACAAGAAAATTTTCTGTGGCAAAGCTTCATAAGAAAACTCAGAGCAGAATTTAGTTTAAAAAAGTCCTCTGATTTACATTGCCTTCAAAGTCATCTAGTTTCCTAAATAACAAAAGAACCATGTTATAAAAAAGAACCATGTTATTATTATGTAAGATTAAAACCATAAAAGTTAGAGTGATGTTCTAGCATGTTGAATAGTTGCTATTGCTTGTTTTAAAGATATTGCATAAATTTATTATATTTTAAGTATTTGACTATCAGGTGTTTCTTGATGAAGTAAAGAATGTTATACCAGAAATTACCATACATTAATTTCTGTTCTTTTTTTTCTGTGCCAAATAAATTAATGGGGAAATTTGTTGGCTTTTAGGCATCTTCAAAGAGTGAAATCTCCAAAGTTTGCAGAAAAGAGTATGAGGTATGAATTTTATTTAATAAATTTGGATAGACTTTTCTGGTGTTAAGAATTAGCAAAATCAGTTAAATTTTTTAAGTGGATTCATTTTTTACCTATATCCATTTTATCTTGCAAACAATTTAACATGTCATTTCCTTTGTTTAAAAATATTATAACTTTATTTTTGTTGAGCCTAAGTATTCATTTTTTAAATGTCTAAATCTTATATACAAAGGACTTACAATGTTTTCATAATGAAAACCTGGTATTCTAGACTGTGTAATAGTTTTTCTCAGGCTTTGTATCCTCTTTTCCCCCTTTTCCTATCTTTGAACCCTCTTTCTTTTCTCTTTTTCTTCTCTTTCTCCTCTTTTCCTCTTTCTACCTTTGAAATAACTTGTTTTAGCTTCTCTTGAACAAACTGGCTAACTGATAATTCCCTCTTTTCTCCCACATGATGTCTGACACTGTCCATCTCCTGTAGCCTGTCCTCCATTATTTTAGTGTGCTTTCTTCTCTGTCTGGATTTCTGCATGGCCATAGGAGGTCTTCCTGTTTGTGTTGATGAAGGACGGGACAGGAAAGGTAAGAGAGACAAATACTGTCCTATGATAGAAATCCTAGAAACAGTTTGATTTTTCCAGCCTACTCTCTCTTATTTAGAATTAAGTAATGATTAAAGAATTAAGCAACCATTAAAGAGTTTACATAACAAGAGCATTTTTTGTTTTTATAATAAAAGCTCAATTCTTAATACAAGGCAGAAGGATTACAAGTTTAAACTCAGCCCAATCTGGGCCACTTGGTGGTTTAGGGAGACCTTGTCTCAAAATAAATAATGAAAAGGAACTGGTAATGTAACCTGGTACAGAGGCCCTGGGTTCAGTCCCCAGTACTGAAAAAAACAAAAAGATTGTTTTGACAAATTATTCAAGATAATTCAGTACTTGAGTTCATTTCTTACATTATATTACTTAGAAATAAAAAGAGAGGCAAGAGCACTTTAATTCAAGAAGAGGATTCTAGGGCTGGGGAGATAGCTCAGCGGTCTAAGCACTTGCCTAGCAAGTATAAGGACCCACATTTTTTTCAGACTCTCTGGGACTATATGCCATGCTGCCACACCAGCCACAGAAAACAGGCATGGTGGCACACTCCTGTAATCCCAGCACCAGGGAGGCTGAGACAGGAAGACCACTATGAGTCTGAACTGCTTTATAAGTCCCTGTGCCAAATAAATAAATGATTAAAATGATAGAAGAAGGAAAAGGAGAAGATTCTAAATTATAAACCCCAAGTAACTATCATGATTGTTGAAGTCTAGTCTAGAGATAGTATATTTTTATAGATTGTATAAATTTTATTTGATACTGCCTACTTCGATGCAGAACAATATCAGAATAATGTTAAAACCTGGGTTTTTAGCATCTTTCCTGGAATGGTCCTTCAAATGAACTTCTAGATGTTGAAGTCATTACTGCAGCTGTTACTTCTAGATATTGTAGCCTTTATAATCTTAGGAATAGCCTTTACCCTGAATTATGATTTTATGTAGTTTGAATAGAGATGCAGAGACTAGGTGGATTACATTTAGAAGATAATTAGCCTTATTGTAAAGACTGTGAGAATTTTCTAAGAACTTTGTTTAAATGAAAAAGTCTCACAAATTTAATGCTATTTAAGATTATGTTTTGTTCTAACCTAAGATAAATCAGTTAAATGTGAAGCATTGTTCTGATTTTATGGAGTCTAGTATCCTTACATGAATCAACAGTTTTTATTGAATACTGAGAGATATGTCGTTTTATATAATAGAGCATGAACTTTAGAGTAAGATTTAGATTAGAATTCTCATTTAGCAACTTAAAACCCCTTAACTTCAAATATTGAACAATTGTATCTAATTGAATAACATTAATTAATATATGACCATGCACACAAGAATTCAGGAAAATTAAAAGCACAGCAAGTGTGTTGGGCATTATCAGGGAAAACTTTGCAAAAGAGAGAGGCCTGAAAACCTTGGTATGATGAGTTAAGAAGGCTGCAAATCACAGACACATTAGAAGAAGTACTTACTCATGGCTTATGCGGAAGGCAAAAACAAGATAGGCCTATTTGGGGCTGAAAATTTGTATTGAGTAGATAAGGTAGAGCTAGATACTAGAATGTTGACATTTTGGAGCTGAACCTATTATTAGATGATGATAAAGATTTTGTAAAAGAAGACTAATGTAACAAAGCCAGTTTTATTTTATTTTTTTAAAATATATTTAGTACAAGGTTCACAAGATCTCACTACACAGATCAGACTCTTAGTGATCCTCCTGTTTTCTGCACTGGGATTATAGGCCCGCCCAGTTTCAGTCACTGCCTCAGTGTGCCCCCGGGACAGGGCTGGCACCGCACACTGAGGATCAAACCCTGGTGTCTGCCTAACCAAGTGCTTTAATCCACTGAGAAAGCCATTATTTTAGAAAACTTAATTTTAGCAATGTGCAGGCTGGTTTAGACATTCCAAACTCTTATAACTTAGCTAAAAAGACATAAGACCTTAAACAGCGATTTGAAGATAGGATCTATCAGGAAAGTTTCTTATGGTGGATTGACTATAATGGATGATGTTTGATAAGACAGAATAATTCTTTGAAATCTAGTTTTTTGACACAGATTTAGTATTTTCCTGTACTTAAAGGCACTATATTGTATATAGACCTTTTTTTTTTGGAAATCCTCCAGGTAAAAATAATTTTAAATGGCAGCTTAATTTCCTGGAAAGGAAATATGGAATGCCCAGGCCAAAAACTTAAGTGAAGCCAGAATAGTGGCACAAACCTTTAACTCAAATTTATTGGGAGGCTGAGTGAGGTAGGAGAACTGCCAGTTTAAACCCAACTCGAGCAACTTAGCAAAACCTTGTCTGCAACCCTGAGTTCATCACCAGTTTTGGAGTAAGGAGTTTGAGGGAGGGCAATTAAGTGAAGGTAGGAATACAGAAAAGTAAAAGCACTAAAGAAGATCTTAGCTTTAAGGACATTTGCTAATTCAGTTTTCATAGCTTTTCTGTTTTATAGATGTCAGAAATCAAGAGATGAATCTCTGGTTCTGATTGATAGTAGAAAATGTTATTGAAATCCCTTCTGTTCCCACCAGTAAATTTGGAATCCCAGGGTGTACTCACTTGCTCCCATACAAGGAAAATTGTTTCTCACAAACCTTGATGTTGTCTCCTTTGAAAATCTGATAATTGTACAGAATCTGGCCTTCATTTGAGTTTGTAGCCCAAATCATACTGTTTTTTAAAACCTCATACTAAGAATTTGCTTAAAGTGACTCTAAAAATGATAGTGTCTCTGTAGTGTCTAAAACAAGCTAACACAGATCCTCTATGGAAGAATTAATCATTATTTAGTACTCCTTGGGATTTCTCCAGATAATGCTCTAAGGAAAATAAGCAATTGCAATAAAAATATCACAAAATACATCAACAGGAAAAAAAAAAAAGACTTAAAAAAAATAAGACTTTTCAAATAAGAGCAATTAGAAAGTGTTGAACAGAATCAGACCTAAAAACATTTTAGATTCAGAAGTTACTGGGAAGATCAGAAAATGTTTAAGAAATAAAAATAGTCTTGGAAATAAGAAGAGCAAGTTTTGAGCCAGCTAGATAGCTCAGGAGACTAAAGCACTTGCTTAGGCAGGTGCAGTGACCAGGATTTGAACTCTGGCATGATATGCTGGCCCTACCCCCCAGGGCTGCTAAAACAGCAAATGAGACTGGGTGTGGTAGCTTGTATCTGTAATCCCATGCTTGGGAGGCTGGAAAACTGTAAGTCCAGTCTGTGTAGTGAAACCCTGTAGACCCTGTACTAAATACATTTTAAAAAGAGCAAATTTCAAAACAGTTTTCCAGGAAAATGGAATTGAAATAAAAGCTCAATAAATAAGTGTTGTACTTGATTATATCAGTGAACTGGAAGCTAGAACTAGAAAAATTACATAGAAAAGCAGAACAAAAGAACAAGAGGCTAAAAGTAAAGAGAAAGGATAGTGAGAAAGTATTACAATTGGAGTACTGGGAGAAAAAATATGGGCAGAGTCATCATTTAGAGAACCCCAACATCCTCAACAATAACAACAACAACAAAACCCTGTACAAATTATAAACAGATATGATAGCTTTATTAGTTAGGATTCTCTAGAGGAATAGAAAATATAATTATGTAAAGAGATTCATTAGGTAGGCTTGAGGTAGATGACACCACAGTGGTCATCTCTAGGATCTGAGGTAGAAGAATCCACTGTGGCTATCAGTGCACTGAAAAGCCTACAGGATTCAGCAGCTGCTCAGTCCAAGAAGATGGAGGCTGCAGAACAAGAGACATCAAGGATGCAGCATGAATGCAAGCCAAGGCCTCAGTAGCTCACTTGCTAGCACAAGTCTGCATTGGAAGACTGAGAGAACTGGAGGCTGATGTCCGAGATGATGGCAAAGACTAGAGCTCTTACAAAACAGAGACACTTTTTTCTTTTCCCTTTTGTCCAGTGCAGGCCACAGGCCTGTTGGTTAGTGCCACCCACATCTTGAATGAGCTTTTTTCCTTCAGATTTCTGGCTTCCCTGTCGATCACTCACAGACATGAAGAACTGCTCTTTTCTAACTTGCTAGACATTTCTTAATCCATAGTTGACAGACATATTGTGACTAATGGTTGAAGTAGCCAAAAGTCTTGAAAGCAGACAAAATGGCATTCCCTTCAAGAGACCACTAGTTAGAGAAAGCCAGAAGATAGCAGAATGATACCTAAATAGTTCTGAAAGAAAATAATTACCAGTCTAGAGTTCTGTACCAAAAATATTTATCGAAAGACAACTGTAGGGCCGGGGAGATGGCTCAGTAGAATAAGTGCATGCCTGGCAAGCACAAGGACCTGAGTTCAATCCTCAGTTCCACCAAAAACAAAAACAAAAACTGTAAGATATTTCTAGACAATAAAAGGGCCAACAGTATAGCTCAGCAGACTAAGCGCTTGCTTGGGTAAGCGCAGGGACCAGGGTTTGATCCCTGGTTCCACACACCGCGCCAGCCCCTCCTTGGGTGCGCTGAGCTGGCAATGCAGTCCAGGCATGGTGGGGCGCGCCTGTAATCCCAGCACTAGGGAGGCAAAAAAAAGTAGGAGGCTCACTATGAATGTGGGCTGCATAGTGAGACCCTGCACCAAAAAAAAAAAAAAAAAAAAAAAAACAATTGTTATTACTAGACCCTTTCTAGAAGTTTTCCTCTGAAGGAAGCTCTGAAAGATCCATTTCAAATGGAAAATTATTTGAAATGCAAAAGACAGTGTAAAAATAGAAAGTATAAATTAAAGCACACAGAATATATGAAACAGTAGTAATGAATTGTTGAATTTTTTAAGAATTATAGCAACAATAGCATGTGCACTGAAAGGGGGGCTAAATAAGAAACATACTAAATTTTAGGTCTTTTTAATGTAAAGACCATATCTCAGAGGTGATTAGAAATATAAGATTAGGGCTTGGGAGATAACTTGGCAGTGTAAGTACCTGCCTGGCAAGTTGAAGGATGTGGGTTCGATCCCTGGTATCACCCGTTGTGCCAGCCCCAGAGCACCATGCTGGGCAATGAAACTGAGTATGGCTGGGTGTGGTGACATACCTATAATCCCAGTACTGGGGAGGCTGAGACAGGAGGATCACTATGGGTCCGAGTTGCATAGTGAGACCCTGTACCAAATACATAAATACATAATATAAATAAAGAAATAAATACAAGATTAAAGATGAAGGATGTTATTTTTATGCCCACAGTCAATCTTGAAATAACTATTGAAACTCAAAAGTAAATGAAAGCTCCATGAAATATAGAGAACTTTTTTTCCCTGGGTTGTCAAGAACAGTGTGTGTGGGGGCCAGGGAGATGGCTCAGTGGATTAAGCACTTGCCTGGCAAGCGCCAGGGCCTGAGTTTAATCCCGGTTTCGCCAAAAAAACCAAAACAAAACAGTGTGTGTGTGTGTGTGTGTCTGTGCACGCTCGCGCGCACGCGCACAACCACATGTGTTTTACAGGGGCTTGAACCTAATGCCTTCATGTGGAGTTACTTCCCAGCCCTTTGGGATTCAAACTTGCTATCTTTCTGTCTCAGCCTCCTAGAATGTTGGGATTTCAGGCATGCGCTACCACACCTAGATAAGCTACCAAAATCTGTAAGGAACTGAAAGAGTAAGACTCTGATTTTCTATCAGGAAGACATTTCCTATCAGTGCCCAGAATAGAATGAGATGTAACCAAAAAAGAGATCATCCTATCCATAGAAATACTGAAGAAACAGATTACATTTTTATATATTATGGAGTAGATTTCAGCAACAGGTAGGGCATTTTACCAATTATCTCTCTTCTGATTCTACAGTTCTTTTATTTTCACTAACAGCAGGAAGAATACTTCTTTTAATAATAAAGAATTATACCTATTTGATTGCAGTTCACCAGCTGTGATCTGTAAAAGTTTTCAAAATCAACCATTAGCCTAATAATTCCTATGTAAACATGTTTTAAAAAGTATCATAGACATGCTCATTTTCCCAAGCATGGACCTTGGTCACCTGAGTATTGGTTAGGCGACATGAAATTCATGAATGTGCATAGCTAGAACGTGAGATCATATTCAAATATTCAACAGCCAGAATGAACTAGACACCAAAAATCAGATGCTGGCTGTCAATCTGATATAACCACATTAGTGCACATTGGCTGATTATGACAAAAGTAAACATGAACTCGTATTTTCCATGAGGTGTGAGACCTCATGTAAAGTGTAGATTCTTTTTGCATAGCTTTTGCCCACACCTTAGCTGTGCCCCTTTTTCTTCTGACTATCAAGATAGTGTTGTTATTTTTTTTATTTGATTATTAATAGTTTCTTGGGATATCAGAATGAATATAATTAAGATGGCATGGGACTAGTGAATATCCAGAGACCTGACAATGGCTGTAAAGTGATAAGATAAACTTTTCATTTAAGATTCATAAATCTATTTCATACTTTTTATTTTATTTTATTTTTTATTAATTTTATTGAGAAACATAGCAATGAGACAGTTTCAAAACCGATTAATAGGACAGTTTCAATAATTAATACATTGCATATTGTTGTCTTCATAGTGGTTATTCATAGTACAAGATGCAGACATGATATTCTGTCCAAACACTATTAGTTCCTTCTTTTATGGGACATTTTCAATAATTAGTACATTTTACATTGTTATCTTCCTAGTGGTTACCCATAGTACAAGAAGTAGACGGGATATCTTGTCCAAACAATATTATTACCAATCTTTCTTCTCATAGATTAAGCAAAAGTAGCTGCATATCTATCCTAACTATTCTATATATACAAATACAAAATGATCCTTCCTTTGTATCCCCTTTTTTTGTTTAGTCCTGTCAGAGATGGGTATTCTATTGGCATTTAAATATTATAGGTGCTTGAATTCAGCGAAACACTCCAACACAGTCCAGCAGTCCATAATAGTAGTGGGTTATCTACAGAAGTTGTTGACTAGAGCCTTTTACAGCTCAGCATATTGATATGGCTTTACTTTATATACCTCATTTTAATACTTTTCTGTTGGATGGTTAAGACCAAGATAAAGCAAGACCTATATAACAAGAAATGTAACTTTTGGATCTGATAAGGTCAGTCAAGTCCCCTCAGGATTTACCCTGTAGCCCTGTACCATACTTTGTAGATCCTTTGTCAGTGTCAGCCATGTGGATGAGTCATGGCCATTGCTTGACCAGTTTGCTGTCTGTGAAAGCCTGAGAGAAAGTTTTTTCTCCATGTGACTTTCCTTAGGCACATTATACATCATCAATCTCATTCCTCTGTGGCTCCATAATCTCCCTGATTAGAAAATTTGGGGCACAACTGAGTTACATGATGTTACAGTACAGGTTCTCTTATGTCCTGAGTCTTCACAGACCTTGAAAGGCTAGGGCCAAAATGTTGGCTGACCTTGCAGCCCTTCCTTTTCTCCAGTTTTTGATCTGCAAACTTAGGTTGTTAACAATCTAGAAAAGAAGCTGATTATTACCCTACAGCATATGCAGTTCGGTTTACCCTCACTATCTGTCTAAATATCAGACATCTTAAGCATTATGTGGCATACTTTTAATTTTAGACATTACTGTCACTCTCTTAACAGAATGACTTTGACTATAAATAACCTTCCAGTTGCTGCATGCATGATCCATGGAAATACAATGTTGTGAATTTGCCATCAGACTTCTCTGGATTTTTAACTATATTCTTTTCAGAAATATCATTTTCATTTCTCTTTATTTCCTGGCTTTCTTTCCTAATTATTTGCTGTTATTTCATTAAAGAAGGTGAGAGACTATGAAGGAAAACCAGTAGAAGGTATTTCTGTGGGAACTTTTACTTAAGGCAATTAAGTTTTAAAATAGTTGCTAATACAACCACTGGTGTCTGGTTCATTGAAAATGCTAAGATAAAATTGAGCCGATGTGAAGATAAAATTGAGCTGATGTGGTGGCAGACATCTATAATTCTAGCACTTAAGAGGCTAAAACAGGAAGAAAGAGGACCACAGGTTCAAGGCCAGCTTGGCGTACATAGTGAGTTCAAATCCAGCCTCAACTATATAATAAGAAAGAAAGGAAGAAAGAAAGAAAGAAAGGAAGGAAGGAAGGAAGGAAGGAAGGAAGGAAGGAAGGAAGGAAGGAAGGAAAGAAAGAAAGAAAGAAAGAAAGAAAGAAAGAAAGAAAGAAAGAAAGAAAGAAAGAAAGAAAGGCAAGCAAAGAGACTGAAGATCATTCTAAGAGGCTTTTAGAACTATAAAAGCAAAACTACCCAACTGTGTAAATTCCAGGCACAGTTTGTCATTGCCACCCTGTCATAATTGTGCAGGTATGAGTTATATTTTCTTTTTTGGATATTCACATGGTTTGAAATTCAGAATGGTATATATCTCTTTCCCATCCCCTGTGCCAAAGCCACCAAGTTCCTGAAGTTACAGATATAGCCCTTTTCTGCCTCTCTTCACTGCAGATGATAGATCACCATATACTTTGTTCTGCTTTTGGATGCCAGTATTTGGCATATATTTATCTATGCCTACTCAGGCTGTCAGCATGTAGTAAATAGGAGAATGAATGGGTGGTGTTATAAGTGGTAAAATGCTATACAGATGTACCATATCAGAGTACATTTGAGCCGTTACCTGCAGCTGATGAGCTCCAAAAAGAGCGAAACCTATTAGGTCCTGCAGTACTGGCTTAAGATAGTATAAAACCTTGATTATACTTCATTTATATGTTATTTTGTTATACTATAGTTCAGGGATGGGAGTAACTCCTATGTTCAGTATCCTTGCTGCTAGTATATTTCCATTTTAGTTCATTCTTCTCTTCAGTCACCTGAATGAGATTTGCTGCCTGAGTCAGTTTTCTTTTCAGTTCATTCTTCTCTGAAGTTCTCTGAATGAAGTCATCCCCAAAGGGAAATCTGGTTAAATCAGTATAGACTGTGGTCTTGTCTAATCTTAATTGCCAAAGGTTTCTCACTAGGCAATCGCACCTACTCCCATAGTCTTTTGGGGTTTTGGGGTTTTTGTTTGTTTGTTTATTTGTTTTGGAGGGGGGCTATCTAGTGCTAAGGATCAAATCCATACCAGGCAAACACTGTACCATGGTGCTGCATCTCCATCCCAGCTGTAGCTTTAAATTGCCCCTATGTCGGGTGAATCAAAATGAATTGATTTCAAGGGCCTGGAAGATGGCTCAGTAGAATAAGCGCTTCCCTGGGGCTTCAATCCCCAGTTCCGCCAAAAAAAAAAAAAAATTGATTGATTTCAAATCAACCAAATTGATTATCTTCCTACATTCTCTTCCTCCTCTGGGTTCTGCCTTTCTAACACCATAAATTTACACACACTTGAATATGCACATAACATGCACACAGACTCAATAGAAACCAATTTTTTTTTTTTTTGGCGGAACCAGGGATTGAACTCAGGAAGGGCCTTTTGCTTGCCAGACAAGCATTTTATTCTACTGAGTCATCTCCCCCCGCCCCCAGAAACCAATTTTTATACATTTCTTTTAGTTATTTCTCAGAGGAGTGTACCAATACACTCCTCTGAGAAATAACTTTTAGTAACAGATCCTATCTGCCCTTTCTTCTCTTTCACGCAAATTTCCTACAAATTACAGGCTATTAAGCCCTAAAAATTTGCCTCCTAAATAATCTTAATCAGTCTCATTTTTAAACCTTCAGTTTTTGCCTTAGTTCAGGCCTTTACACCTGTTTACTGGACTGCTACAATGGCTGCCAAGTCAGCTTTCGCAAGTCTAATTTCTCTTCTTAGCTGTTTTCACCACTTTCTTCTAGAGTGACCTGAAAGACTAATTTGACTTTGGTGCTCTCTTTTAGTAGTCCCCCTATAGAATATAATTCATGCTCCTCAACCTGGAATACCAAGATTTTCTCAATTTAGTTCCTGACCTTTCCCTTTCTTACACTTAAGGAGGATATTACCTACAATTTCCCAGACTGACTATGTCATTTTGTTAGTTGTAGATGTGCAACCTGTTTGTCCTACCTGAAATTCCTTCCTCCCAAATATATCATCATATACCCTCATCTAGTAATATGCTGGAGTTAGCTCTTACCAGCTAGGGAGAACTGGTTGTTAAATACATAAAATTCTTCAGGCCAATTCATAACTTAAAATCACCCCTGGCTGGGAGTATGATGTCATGCACATCAGCAAATACTACAAGTCAGAACTTTTTCCTTCTTTGGACCCACTCTGTTCCTTCCAACAAAGCTGATCCTAACTCATCACTACCCCTATGCTTTAAGCAGCCTTTGCTTTACATTCTAGCTCATATGGTACTTCTTTGAAACCTGACCTACACATCCCTTATCTCTCTACCACATATGATTTGTTACTACCTCTAAACTTTTTATATGCTTTATCATAGCATTTGTCACCTTCTGGTGCAGTGGTAGTGAACCAGTGGCACATATGCTGCAGCAGACTGTTGTGTCATTGAAAGCTCTAAAAGGTTTGCCATCACTCCACTAGTGTAACTGTGTTTACATGTCTCTTTTTAGTAGTAAACTCTGAATTCCTGGGGAGAGTCCCTATGTCTCATTCACTCAGAATTTATTGAATTGATATACCCTGAACTGATAATATGCATCAGGTATTGTTCTCAGGGTACAAAGATGAATGGGTGCAGCCATTCTCTATAAGAAACTCAGTCTAGTCCCATGATGATGAATCTTTCAGAGCTTTCAGTGATCTAGACATCTTGGTATGTGCCATAGTTTCGCCACCACTGGTCTAATTCATAGGAAGGGAGAAATTCAAATAGGCTATTTAATACAGTGAACAAAGTACATTACAAGACACATTCGGACCTGGAGGAAGAACCTCTGCTCAGGGTAATGGAGAAATCTTCATAGAACAGGTAAGACTTAAAGGCTGAACAAAAAGTTGTCTGTAAGTAGGCAGTCAGTACTTCTGCATTTTTTAAAATGTATTTGGTACAGAGTCTCACTATGCAACTCGGACTTTTAGCAGTCCTCCTATTTTCAGCTTCCCCAGCACTGGGATTACAGATGTGAATGACTAGACTAACACACAGACTCCGTGGCAGCTCAGTACGCCCAGGAGCAGGGTGGGGCTGGCACAGCATGTGGCCCTGCACTTGCCTAAGCAGGTGCTTAGTCTGCTGAGCTATCTTGCTGACTCAATAATTTTTTAATAGAACTTCTTTCCACTCTGGACAAGTCAAATATACAAGGTTAGTTTTATGTGAAAAGCTTATTTGAATATCTCTAACTCAGGCCTCTTTTGAGCGTAAAATACTCATACTGAGTGTTGCACTTGTTATCACAATAGTGTTGTATATTACACTATCCCAAACTTTTATAGCTTAAAAAAGTAACAGTTTATTATTCTTGAAGAATCTAAGGGCTAGCTGGGCAGTTCTGGTCTGGCCAGGTTTTATCAGGTCCAGCTAGACTCTTGCACATGTCTATAATAAGTTGGCAGAGCAACCTGGTTATAGGGTGCCACTAGCTAAGTCATCTTGGTTCTGGAGTTGCTGTAGCTCTCCCATACCTCTAGGAAGCTAGTCCAAGTTAGGAAGTGGAAACATGCAAATGACTATTAAATTACTTCATGATTGCAAAGAGCCCCTAAACCAAAGCAAATCATATGGCCAATCCAGAGTTAAAGTGTTAGAAGTAAGTACAGAGGTATGTGAAAAACTGGGACCACCACTACCATCAACCTGCCATCCCAAGTACACTCCATTGAGGCTGTCTTCTAGTCCATGTGTTACTGCTGGCTTACAGCTGATGGAATGTCATGTGGTGATAATGAGCAGACTTCTCTGAGCAGTCTAGACCCACTAACCTCATTTCAATTTTGGGTGCTCATTTTTATGACATTATTTTGGGAAGCTGAAGAAATTAAAGAATCACTTATTTATTGATATATAGGACATGATAGTAAGTTCCTTCAGATATTTTAACTACCTATCCTTTTCAGGAGTTTTGTTTTGTTTTTGAAACAGGGTGTTGCTATGTAATTCAGGCTGACCTAAAGCCCACTATATAGCACAACCTGACCTCAAAGGTATTACACGTGTGCACCACTATGCCTGTCCCACCTATGCTTTATGATTAATTGTATTGTCCACAAGGAAAAAACCTCATGCAAGTTTAAAACTGTGTCTTTAAATATCCATTATTTAATCTCTCTAGTTTAGCATTTGATAGACTAAATTCCATATATGAAATGTAGAACTTCAAAATGAAGAAAATTTTAGTTCAATCCCCGGTTCCACCAAAAAAAAAAGAAGGATAAATAAATAAGTAAAATAAAATGAAGAAAACTTTAATTCATTTGTGAAATGCAAACAGATTCTTATTTTACTGATGCCTAGGGACAGAACAGTATCCTTACTTTTACCTAATATCTAGTTAAACAGGAAGCTCTGGGAATAGAAAGCATTAAATAACAAATCATAAGCTGCATATGGTGATGTACTGTGAACACTTTGGAAGGACTGCAAATTTGAGCATAGCCTGGAGAACTTACTGATTTAGTAAGATCCTGTCTCAAGAAAAAAAAAAAAAAAAAAAAAAAAAAAAAAAAAAAAAAAAAAAAAAAAAAAAAAAAAAAAAAAAAAAAACGGGTGCTGAGGATGTAGCTCAGTACAAAGGTCCTAGGTTCAATCCTAAGTGCTGGGGGAAAAAAATCATAAAATGGTTTTGGTCTTTATCCAAAAATGACTAAAATATTCTAAAATTGAGACATATTTATTCATTCATATTTTGACTAAGAGTCACTATGTTATTGAGGCAAACCTTGAACTCACTATGTGGCCTAAATTAGCCTCAAACTCATGGTGAGCCTCCTACTCAGCCCCTAAACTGGGATTACAGGTGTGGGCCACCACTCCCAGCTTCAGACCTGTAATTTTTTTATAAGATTCATATTATCAATGTTTAGTTTTCATCATCATAACCTTTGGTGAGAATGAGAGAGGGAGCTGGAGTGGCCAGTCATAGAAGGGCAGTGAACAGGAAAAGAATGGAAACAAATGGACAAATGGAGAAGTATTACAAAGGTGATACTGAGCTGGAAGGATAGGTAACTGGGAATGCCAGTAAACATACAGAGCTAAGTTGTGGAATAGAAGCTGGACCAGCAGAGTCTGCCTCCCAGGTGCACCCCATAGGATCTTCACCTACAAGGAAGTTCAGGGTGGTGAGTTCCCCCACTTTGATTCCACTCCATCTCTATCTCCTCTTTCTCTGTCTCTCTTTTTCTTTCTCTCCCCCACCCCATCTCCTCTCTCCCGTCTAACAAGCTTGCCCATGGGTTCTCTGCCTCCCACTCTAGACAGAATGGCTCTGCCTCTTCTCTAAAACCAGTAGCAATAGGGAGGGGAACTGCTTATTGAAAGGGGCTGAGGAAAGACTTGAGGATTGAAAATATTTTAGGGAAAACATCATCCTCAAGAACCTTCTTCCTCACTATCTAGGGTGCTGTTGTAAAGAATAGGAAACTGCTCAGATTGATTCCTCTGTGGAAATAATTCATACAAGTGCTGCAGTCTGAAAAATAATCCAGTAGAAGGTCATGGAAGAGCACTGTAGGGTGTAGCTCTGGCTCTGCCCTTGCTTAATTTTTTTTTCTTTTACTTTTTTTTGTGATTGTGCTGGGACTCAGACTCAGGATCTTGTACTTGCCAGGCAGGTACTGTGCCACTGAGCTATATTCCTGGCACCCACTTGCTTACTTTTATTCCTAGTTCTCCCTCTAGATAGTGAATGTTTGGGGATTTTCCTTTCTCTTGAGATCCTATTATCCTCCAGCATGCTGACCTGTCTTTGGGTCCTCTGAAGTGTGGTACATCCTCACCTGGATACTGAGTTTGATACTAGTAAGCAGAAAGAAGACTCCAAACAAATGAATTTAAATCTTCAGTGATTTCCTGCTTTTGCCACCAGGTGGCACTCAGATATTCAAAATACTTAAAATGACTAAAACTAAGACAAAGTTGGTAATTTAGCAAAGAAATACACAATGTAGTGGCCTGGTGGGGCACACTTGTAATCCCAATACTCGGGAGACAGAGGCAGGAGGATTGCAGCAAGTTCAAGGTCAGACTATGCTCCATAATGAACTCAAGGCCAGCCTCAATTGTAGAGCCTGTCTAAAAATAAAAAAAATTAAAAAAAGAGTTAATGCTATAACTCATATATAATCCATCACAAATAAAAACTCATTAAGAGATAACTATATACATATATTTTAAGCCCTGTCAGCTAATCAACAGTTGTTTAAAAGTGAAAAATAGAATTTCTTATAGTAATTTAGGAATTTTTTAGCAAAGCAGGTGATATGATCAATCTATAAAATCAAGATAGGTCAAATTATGATGAATATAACAGAGAGATGATTAGCTCATCAATCAATCAGTATGCTAATGTGAACATTGTTTCAAAACTTAAAATGGGTAAAGATGTAAAAATGATCTTTATTACCGTTGAAGGTACTACCAAGTACAAGTACAAAAACTTTTTAGTTCAACAAACTGAGGTACACTTATATGTGAAAGGTTTATCAGTAAACATTAAAACAAATGAGAGATGCTTGAGAGATGTCTCTGAACTCTGGATATGACATTAAAGGAAGCAGCTGTTTCTGTTTTCTTCAGCAGCTGACAGATTTTCTGTAAAAGAAGAGATAGCAAATATTTGTAGGCTTACAGATTATATAATCTCTGCTATATATTATATAATCTCTGCACTGTGTTATAGCAGGTATAGTGTGAAGTAGATGCCCATGAACAAACAGATATGGCAGTATTTCAACAGAGTTTTATTTAAAAGAACAGGTATTAGGCAAGATTTGGCTTGTGTGTCACAGTTTATCAACCCCTGATTATGAGTGGATGCTGGAGTCCATAGATACTTCCTTTTCAGGGCTTTAGTTGCTGACTTGTCAAATATGGAAATTGAGTTAAATTCATATTTCTCAAGTTTTGTCTTCTTTAATATCTCTCCTAAGCTAAGTGATCTAGTGGAGAGTGACGTTTTTTATGTGTAAGTTCAAATTTTTAAAAATCCAACTTGAATAAATTTGTAAGTCTGTAAGGCAGAGGTTCATAGGCTTGGTGCTGCTGACATTTTGGTCTGGATATTCCTTCCTTTGGAGGGTTACGGAAGCTGTTATGTGTGTAGTAGGATGCTAATCACAAATATACAACAGTTTGTGTAACCAACAGTCTCTAGGCATTGCCAAGTTTCTCCTGGAATCAGCAAAATCACCTGCGGTAGAGTGCCACTGCTCTAGGGACTTTCAGAATGTCTAAAAGAATCACAAAAATGCAAATCAGGCTGTGTGCCTCAGGACAGGTGGGAAAATAATAAACATACTCCTTTAGACACAAAAACAAAAAAGTCAAAAAGCAAGAGGAAAAGCTAGGTTATGAAAAAGAGGTCAATTAGAGTGACATTCATCCATTCAAGAGGACTAGAGAGTTAGTAGGAGGTTATTATTTAATATCAATTCAGATGAATTATAAATGTTTCTGGATCCAGTGAATCCCAGTAAAAGCAATCAATAAATGAGCAGATGAAAAGTCAAACTAAAACAAGGAAATACTGGTGAATAGTATTATTTAATATCAAACAATATTAAGTAACACTATTTACTTTTTTACTTCTATCATTTGAGACCTCCACCAGAAGTGCAGTCTACTGAGTTCATTAATCTTTGTTTATAAGGCACAGAGGTTTTTTTTTTCCTTTAAATTTTGTTTTGCTTTAAGTGAATAAATCACATATAGCCTATTTCTACAGTGGAATATTATTTAGTGGAGAAAATGAATTCAGTATTGCTCTTCCAGCTACACAGATATATCTTTGAAGCTAGGTTTTCAGTGTTAGTAAAGTTGATACTTAAAGTACAGATGATTTAGCTTCTTAGGATTGAGCTAGAATTAAAAACCAAAATAATCTTAATTCAATTAAAATAAACATGTTTTTGGTTTCCATATATCCTTTTATGTCTATATTTTGTCTTAAAAACCCATCCTCTTTCAATTATAAATGGTATTAATTATTAATAGCTGAAAAATTCTGAATATCCAGGTGGCTTTAGACAAAGTGTTTTTGTTTTTGTTTTCCATCTCTAAGTGCTCTCACTATTCCTTTCACTTGGAGTACTCCTCCTCCCTCTTCCATGACCCTCTACTGGATTATTTTTCAGACTGCAGCACTTGTATGAATTTCATATTGTTTTCCTTCTTATTCTCTTACCTATGACTTTAACACAGGGTGATGTAGATTGTGCCCTTGACTTGTCTGTGATCAGGGGTAGGTCTCTTTGCCCTGTTGAGGAAATAGTTTGTTCATTTGTAAAATAGTAGGAAAATTTCCAAATTCTGGTTTCAGGAAACCTGAAAAAGAACCATGTTTTAGGGCTGGCGAGATGACTCAGCGGACTAAGTGCCAGCTTAGGCAAACACAGGGACTAGGGTTTGATCCCCAGCACCACATGCCACACTGGCTCTACCCCCAGGCATACACACCTGTAATCTCAGTGCTGGGGAGGCTGGAAACAAGAAAATCACTATAAGTCTGAGCTGCATAGTGAGACCATGTACCAAAAAAAAAGGAGGGGATCATATTTGAAGCCTTGTTTGAATGTCAAGTTTCTGGGTCTCAACTCCAGATTCTGACACATTTTTGTCTCAGAAGGTGACTCCAGTGCACAGTCATGTTTAGAACCATTAGAGATGAACTCTGAGGTCCTTTCAGCACTAAAATTCAGTGATTATATGTATATTTCCTCAAACGTCCTGATTAGAATGCTTTCTGGAAAATGTTTTTTATCTTATAAGAAATGATGGAGCGTAACGCATTGTAACACATAACACACATTGGTAAAGTTTACATAAATTTGGTTTGCTATAAGATGATCAGCTTATAGCTTGTGATGATCATCATGATCCCCAATACATGTTAGGAGATATTTTTCCTTTTTGTCAAGCAGTCATTTTATAGCTTCTGTGTTTTCAGCCTTCAATTTAGAGAAGAATTATAGTTTGATATCCTGATTTCCATGTAATCATAAAATGGAATAAAATTAGAAATTTTGTCTGGTTGTTAATTTCTGTTTATTTGTTTTTTTTCTTTAATTTGCAGAATGCTCTTTTCAGTTGCATTAGCAGAAATGAAAGTAAGTATATTGTCTGTGATTATACAGAGAGCAACACAGTTTACAGAACCTGATTAGCTGTTACAGATACTGCCAAGATCTGGCGTTGTAATTTGGGCTGTTAATAAGCCATGTTAAAAAGTGCACAGCAGGATTCAGTTGAGCTCTTTCTTCTGGATTATTCAAATCATTCATGTATTATTATAGTTCCTACTTCTAATTAAGGATTTACAGAGCAGACACAAGAGCTAGATGTGCTAGAGGAAGACACTAACACAGTAATAATAGAATCACTTTCAGATGTTAAGCACATTATATAATGTGCACTTGACAAAGGCTGCCTTTCAGGTCATTTAGAAGACATTTATTGAGTATTTGTTTGTTGTGGGGCAGACACACAGCTGTGGGGAACATGACCTATACTCTTAAGAAATGTAGGACATGGTAGATTATGAGATAACACACTGGGACAGTTCAGAAGAAGAGGAATCACTTCCTGCAAGGGTGCAGAGAGGTGACTTCCTGGAGTCGGTGGCTCAGCTGGGCCTTGCGCCAGAGAGTGTATGTGAACAGTGGAGACTGGAGGAGGGGCACTCCAAGTGAAAGGAATAGTGAGAGCACTTAGAGATGGAAAAATACCACTGAGGAACAAATAGTTGTTTAAACTAGTATGGCAGCAGGTTTATCTTGAAGGATAATAAGAAACATCAGGGGCTGGGGAGATAGTTCAGTAGAATAAGTGCTTACCCGGCAAACCCAAGGGCCTGAGTTCAATCCCCAGTTCTGGAAAAAAAAAAAAAATCAACTGTCTATATTTTATCCTTTCAAACTGGGGCATAGTTCAAGATTTTCAGTCTTATGTTCTGCTACACTGATGAGGAAGCCATCCTAATGCGGTAATAAGATAGGCATCATGCCCTTTTCTGCTTATTTTTTCTGCCTTCCGCATTACCCCACTACTGTTACATGTTTATCCTCACTAAGGTTAAGTAATAAATGTAGTCATAAATAATTATTCTTTATGGGACAGGAAATACACCTTCCTAGTAGACTGCTTGCTTAGCATGTGCAAGGTATTGAATTTGTTTCCTGGCACCACAAAAAATTAAAAAATAACTTTTGTAACTAAACTCTTTGGAAGTGGGCATAATAAATTTGGTAGTTCGTATAAGTTAAAAGCAAATGGTATAATAGGTATGGAACACTTTCCTGGTCCTGAAAACTCGGGTTTACCCTACATCCATTATTAATTTGCATATGACCATTATCATTGTTATTATTTCTAGAAGTCACCAAAACCCTAATTCTAGTTCCCCAGTATCCATCTCTAACAATTATCCAGGAATTTTTACCTGCCTTCCTCTCAACTTCCTTTTTTTTCATTATTTTTTTTATTTTATTTTGTTCCTCTCAACTTCTTTTGCTGTACATCTGTTGTGTCTTCCATCAGCCTCCCACAGACCCTTGTGGACTCCCGTGAGAATGTCTTCTTAGTCTTCTTTGCTACAATTTCCACATTGCCCTCCCAACTGCTCATCCCCTTCTCCTATAAACTTTAAATGGCAGCCCAGTGGTAGTTTTTAAATACATAAATCTAGTCATTTATTTCAAGTGAGGTTTACTTTTCAGTATGGGGGTATATCCATTGTTAAAGGCAGAGTATCCCCATTAAAGCTTATTCTTGTAGATGTTCAAACTGTATAGAAATTTTAGGATTTTGTTTCAAGATATACAGTTATATAATTGTCAAACTTATGTGTCTGATGTATCTTAGTTTTTACCAGTCCTCATTTATAAATATGAAGCATTGAAGTTTTATTTTATTTTGTTATTTTTTGTTTTCTTAGTTTATAAATCTCCACAAATCTAACATGGAAGGAAGTTATTTCAGTGGTTCTCAGTGGGATACTCTTAGCACTTTGGAAGGTGGCTTAGCTGCATAAGAATATCCTGGAAAAGACAGGAAGGATAGTTGGAAAGCCTTCACACCCATGCATTAAATGACAACAATGAGAAATGCTTTCATATTTTTCCAGGGGTGGTATGTGCCTGTGAAGAATCACTGAACTCTAATGTTAAAGGACAGTAATTTTCTTCTCAGTGACCCCTTCTCAGTGCTAATTTTAAGTGTTTGTCTTCTATAGCATAATTTTACTTCTCAAATTCAGAAATACACACTATCCTATCTGTGTGATATGATTTGTTACTAACAAAAGCTGTTATTACTTGATTGTTGTCTCTTTTTCCCTCCCACAGTGGGCTCAGTGTGCTGCAGTTATGCAGGTCATCACACAAATTGCCGTGAATACTGTCAAGCCATTTTCCGAACAGACTCTTCTCCTGGTCCATCTCAGATCAAAGCAGTGGAAAATTATTGTGCCTCTATTAGTCCACAATTAATACACTGTGTGAACAATTATACCCAGTCTTATCCAATGAGGAACCCGACAGATAGTAAGTAAAGGAGACATTCATCTCATTTCAATCTTTTGTAAAAGAGTTTATAAGAAGAATATGGCACATTCTTATAGACACCTATGGTCTGAGTCCCTCAGGAAATACCAGACTTCCTTTCATGTTTAGATTTGGCAGATGAGATTTTTGTCACAGCAGGTACCAAGAAAGATGAGAATGTCAAGAATATGAGGAAATGGAAATCCTCTATTTTAAAAGAGTTCTTTGGTGTAGGTATTTTGGGGAGAAGTTGAATAATGACCATTAGAACAAATTATCATGTCTTTTGATCTAGTAACTGCATTTGTCAGAATGTGTGTGTGTGTGTGTGTGTGTGTGTGTCAGAACCAGGGATTAACTCAGGCCCTTGTGCTTGCCAGGGAAGCACTTATTCCACTGAGCCATCTCCCTGGCCCCAGTTAGTCACAATTTAAACAGCATGAAAACTTATTTCTTGCAAATGCAAGGTCCTGAGTTTAATTTCTGGTACAAAAACGTAAGAAAATTTACTCAGATTTGCAGAAATATGTTGTATATGTTCCTATGAAGTTGTACAGCATAGAGGCAAATTAGAAATAACTCAAACATTCATCAGTAAGATATTTATTAAAATTGATTAAGTAAATTATGGAATATTTATATAATGACACTTTAGAAGAAAAGAAAAGTTATAGACCCAAATTACAGTGATACATTTTTTAGCCATAAATCTAATTGTTCTATGTTATATATTTCCATAATGTTTCAATTTTTACCGAGAGTAGTTATTATCTTTATCATTTAAATAATGAAAAGAAACCTTTATTTTTTAAAAATATGAGGGCCCAATAGTGAGCCTATATACCTTATAAGAATCTTTAAAGCCTCAACTTTGCACATCTGTTTCCTTCATCTCTTCTACAAATAGTCAGATTTTAAAGAACTGAGTGATTAACCAAATTAACAAAAGATTGATTTACAAGTCATGTGCCATTGTTTGACTTATTATATTGAGAAACTGAGAGATTTGTTTTTATAAACTCAAAAGCAAAGTGCCTTATTTGCCATTATTAAAATCAGAATCCTTTTGGCTTTTCCTTTTTTTTTTTTTTTGCGGTACCAGGGATTGAACTCAAGACCCTCTGCTTGCCAAGCAAGCACTTATTCTACTGAGCTATCTCCCGAGTCCCTCTTTTGATGTTTTGTAATGTAATGTAGCTGAGCAGTGAAAATCAGTGGATAAAGGAAGCATTTGCCACAAGAGCCATTTTTTGTTTAAAATGGAGCTCTGTGTTTCCTGATAGAGGTTGTGTGGTGCTAAGGAGTTAATAGCTGGGGGAGAGAGGTGTTGTTTTAAGAAGAGCAACAGAGATCTCTAATGTGTATGCTAATACAGAGGAATCTGGAAGAGAAGGTAACGAACTTGAAAAGGTTTCTTCAAAAATCTAAGACACCTGATAATACCTTCAAGGACCACTTCTGATTTGTACAGTCTGGTTGAAAGTGTTCTTTTTATTTTCTGCTTCTTTGTAGAAATTAAAGGCAGCGGGCTTGGGTTTTAGCTCAGTGTTTGAGCATGTGCTTAGTGGTATGCATAAGGCTCCCCAACACCTTAATAATAATAAGTTTGTTCCCAACACCAAAATGAGAAACAAACCGCAAGCACAAGTAAGCCAATCTCTTGTCCGCTTGCTATTGTATTATTTAAATTATAACAGATTAGTTAACTTGCACATATATATATATATATATATATATATATATATATATATATATATATATATATAAAACAAACTTTATTCTGTCTTGGAATATGATAGAATACAGTGTTTTTGTTGCTATAAAAATCAATTAGAGCTGGCCAGATAGCTCAGCGGACTAAAGCACCTGCTTAGGCAGGCAGGGACTGGGGTTTGATCCCCAGCATGCTGTGCCAGCCCTGCACCCAGGGTGCACTGAGACTGGGCATGGCAACGTGCACCTGTCATACCAGCACCTGGAAGCATGAAAATTGGAAGATCACTATAAGTCCCATCTGTGTAGTGAGACCCATAGACCCTGTACTAAAATACATTTTAAAAAATCAATTACTTTTACAGTATCAATAACATAATCTCAGGCTGTGAAGATAGCTTAGCAGTCTAAGCGCCTACCTAGGCAAGTGCAAGGACAAGGTTTGATCCCCTGTATCACATGACCTCCTGGCCCTGCCCTGGGCACATAGAGCAGGCCACCAAGAGTGGGTGTAGTGGTGCATGCCTGTAATCCCAGTGCTGAGAAGACTAAAACAGGAGGATCACTATGAGTCTGAGCTGTATAAGGAGACCCTGTACCATATACATAAAATTTTAAAAGAAGCCTTTTAGATATTTGTCACTAGCAGGGGCTAGGGACATAGCTCAGTGGCATAAGTGCCTACCTGGCAAGTGCAAGGTCCTCAGTTTGATCCCAGTATAAAAAAAAAGTCACTACCAGAAAATAAGTTCACTATACAGTAATAACTTTTCTGAGAGTATCATCTGATACATGAGAACTTCTCTTTTACATGAGAACTTCTTAGCTGTAGAATGACTGTGCTTTGGTAAGAATAGTGCTAGAGGGCCCATTTCTGGGGAAAGAGTGAGTTCTGATGGCAGGTATTTTGTCCACTTTAGCTCCTCACCTGTTTGCCACGTGCAGGGTAATGAAGAGAGTATTTAATACCCTATACTGCAGCTAGAGGTACAGAACAGGATTTCCACTGTACTGCCATGTTCTCTTCCGATCAATGCATGATATAAAACTGCCTTTCATATTCTGAAAATGTAGGTTTATATTGCTGTGACAGAGCTGAAGACCATGCATGCCAAAATGCCTGCAAGAGAATTCTGATGTCAAAGAAAACAGAAATGGAAATTGTTGATGGTCTCATCGAGGGTTGTAAGACCCAACCCTTGCCTCAGGATCCTCTTTGGCAGTGTTTTCTTGAAAGCTCACAATCTGTCCACCCTGGGGTCACTGTGCACCCTCCTCCCTCTACTGGCCTTGATGGAGCTAAATTGCATTGTTGTTCTAAAGCAAACACTTCAACATGCAGGTCAGTATCTCATTTTCCTTTATTAAAAATTAGTTTAAAATCGCATTTTAATTAATCATTTTAAGCTTAGCAAATGTATGGTATATTCTTTCATTGTAGGCTTAGTGTTCAGAAGATGCAAAATTGTTAATTCTTTCTAGAGATGAGATTAGCTTACCTAGTGTGCACAAATCCCTGGTTCCAACCCCAGAACCAGTTTTAAAAAGGTATTGTTAAATTTTTTAATCATTTTATTCAACAAATATTCTATCTTCAAAGAGATCATTAGGTAAGCTTATAATTTGGGATATGTTTTTATCTGATATCTCAAGGGTATTCTGTTTATTAAATTTAAATACTTCAAACTTAACCAACAATTTGTTGTATTGACAGATAAAACTTAAATTGGCACTAAAGTCTAAAGTTAGATATTGCTATATTGTCATTTGCCTGTTACACTTAAGGATTAAAAAATTAACAATAAAAATATATAAGACAGAGCCAGTGAGATGGTGCTTGGGAGGCTGAAAACAGGAGGATCACTACGAGTTGTTGCATAGTGAGACCCTCCACCAAATACATTAAAAAAAAAAGAATGTGAGTGTCATTCATTTAGCTTATCTGTATGCTTCTGCTTTTGTTTCAGGGAACTGTGCACTAAACTTTATAGTATGAGCTGGGGCAATACACAGAGCTGGCAAGAATTTGACCGCTTTTGTGAATATAATCCAGTGGAAGTGTCCATGTTGACCTGTCTAGCAGATGTCCGGGAACCTTGCCAGCTAGGCTGTAGAAATCTTACTTATTGTACTAACTTTAATAACAGGTAGGAATAAATTATTATACATGGAATAGAAATATTTTATCATTAATTATATGGTTATTAAGTATGTGAAAATACCATTTTATTCTGATTTTGTTCCTGCTGGGTTAAAAGAAAACTGTAGCTGGGCATGGTACTACATGATCCCAGAACTCTAGGAGGCTGAGGCAGGATTGAAAGTCCAAACCCAGCCTGGACAATTTTATAACTTAATGAGACCCTGTCCCAAAATAAGAAAGGAAAAAAGGTCTGGAGACTTAGTTCAGTGTGAAGGTCCTTAATCCAATCTCCAATACTGCCCCCTCAAAAAAACTATTTTGTGTGTGATTTCATCTTTAAATGTTATCTTCATCTGCTAAATCATCTCTTGGAAAGGAAGCACTATTTCAAAGTTCCCTCTAATCTAGAGATGCCTCAATCTTCTGGAATTTAGAGACTCTTCTAACTGCCTTCAGTCTCTTTTTCCTTCTATTCCATCACCACTGGGGAAAACAATTCAATGAAGCATAAATAATTGTAAATTGTTAGATCATCCAGATGTCCTCCTGAGGACAGAGTGCTTCAAAGACTTGTAGACTTGTAGAACTTGTTGAGGTTCCTGCTCCATGACTCCTGTTTCATACAATAATATTTCCTTACAATTCAAATGAGTGTTTTCCTAAAGAAACTAGGATGAAAACTAAGGAGCCAAGAACTAAAACATGAGCATCCAGCTAATGGCTAAGAAAAAAAATGAAGAAAACAGAAAGAAAGGCATTCAGGACACAGACTAGAACTCTATTGAGAGAAGCCAGAGAGGGCTGGTTTCTAAAGAAGAGACTAGTGTTATGAACTGCCACCCTGAGATCCAAAGGGCAAAAGGGAAGAGAATCATTCAGTTGGGCCAGAAGAAAGTTTGTAATCCTTTTGTTGTATAGTGCTTACTTTAATAGTTAATACAGAATCCATTTAAAGTATTCAAGGGGGGCTGGAGAGATAGCTCAGCAGACTAAGTGCCTGCTTAGGCAAGCACAGGGACCAGGGTTTGATCCCTGGCACCCCATGCCATGCTGGCCCCACCCCTGGACATGCAGAACTGGCCACCAAGACAGGCACAGTGGTGCACATCTGTAAACCCAATGCTGGGAAGGCTGAAAACAGGATCGCTACGAGTCCAAGCTGTGTAGTGAGATCCTGTACTAAATACATGATAAATAAATAAATAAACAAATAAATAAAGATACTCAAGGGTCTGAGAGGTAGCGCAGCACATATAAGTGTCTTCCTGACAAGCGCAAGGTCCTGGGTTCCATCTCTAGTACCCTCCCCCCAAAATAAATAAATTATTGAAACTATTAGTTTGAGTAAAAAAATTGAGGAATCAGTGAAAATTTAAAATTCATGGAAATGCTTCACAATACTCAATAATTAAAATTCTTCTAAATAATCTGTGAGACAAAGAAGAAATCATAAACTGGAAAATACTTCCAGCTGCATGATAATGAAAACATAATATTTCAAAAATTGATTTTGCTTGTTGTATTGAATATTGCACCTCAGGGCCTTTGCACTGAGTTATGTCTCCAGCCCTTTACACATTTTTCTTTAAAACAGAGTCTCATTTTAATAGCTTGTCCAAGCCTTGGCTTGAACTTATGGTTGTCCTGCCTGGCCTTCAGAGTTCTGGGATTACAGGTGTATACCATCACCAGCAAGAGCCCATTAATATTAAGAAGGTAGATGAGTCTTGAGATCAAAAAGTTTGAAAACCCCTATAGTAAACAAATTGCTATGTATTTATTTTGTCTGTCTTTTTGAGACAAGGTCTTGCTCTGCAATTCAGGCTGGTCTTGAACTCATCATGTAGCCAGGCTGGTTTCAAACTCACAGCCATCCTATTGCCTCAGTCTCCTGAGCATTGTGATTACAGATGTGTGCCAACATACCCAAAATTTGTGAATTTTCAAATGGCTTCACAGAAATCTGTTAAGAGGAAAACATGCATTACTTTTCTCTAGCAAATAATTGCTTATTATCTCTTGGTTTTGGGGCTTTGTTTGTTTGTTTTTTAGGCCAACAGAACTTTTTAGGAGTTGTAATGCTCAGTCAGATCAAGGAGCCATGAATGATATGAAGCTGTGGGAGAAAGGAAGTATAAAGATGCCATTTATCAACATACCTGTTCTTGATATTAAGAAGTGTCAGCCAGAAATGTGGAAGGCAATAGCTTGTTCACTGCAGATTAAACCTTGCCACAGTAAATCCCGGGGAAGTATTATTTGCAAGTAAGTTTCTTTCATTACATATTTTGCACATAAAACTCCAGGTTTGGTTCTCTACCTGAAGTGTGTCTTTACAATTTGGTCTGCCCATTTCCTTTGTCTGACCATTCCCCTTCTCCTACCACTTGTTAAATGCTTTCCTACTTTTCCCTGCTCTGCTTGACTTCCTGTTTCCTCCATACTAGTTTGCTCACTGCCTTCTCATTTTAGCTTCTCTCAAATACAGACATTCCTTATGGAGTCTTCTCAGGTTTACCCAGCACATAATAATTTATCTTTAGTTCAGATTCCTATAAAACTTTAAAATGTACTTTATTTTGGGAATTTAGCTCAAGAAGCATTTTCTAAGTGCCTTTAATGTGTAACTACATGCGGCTTTCAATTTTAATTTTTCTGGTTTGGTTTTATGATACACAGGATTTGAATGTAAAGTCTCACAGTGAGCCGGGCGTGGTGGCGCATGCTTGTAATCCCAGCAGTCGGGAGGCTGAGGCAGCAGGATTGTTGTGAGTTCAAGACCAGCCTGAGCTACAAAGTGAGCTTAAGGCCAGCCTGAACTGCATGGTGAGACCCTGTCTCAAAAAGACAAAAAAAAAAAAAAAAAAAAAAAAAAAAAGTCTCACAGTGATTTATAGCCCTAACACTTTTTATTTATTTTGAGAATGGGCCTTGCTAAATCACTAAGTTGCCTACATTGGACTCAGATTTGCAACCCACCTGCTCAGCTTCCCAGAGTGCTGGAATTCCAGGCATGCACACCCCATTTATTTTTGTACCTTAATGTACGTACTTGTTCTTAGTCTGTTAGATTTTTCTCTCTTTAAGGAGTTTATTCTTCCTTTTGTCCTTTTACTTTTATCATCTTCCTCCTTTGATCCTCTCCAAATATTAGCATAATCCTGTTTCACAATAGATATCTGATAACTATTTGCTGAGTGAGCTCATACATGCATCCTTAGGGCCTGTTTCTAGTTAAGAATGGTTTATGTGGTTTCAGTTCTTTTATAAAAGAATACCAAAAGTAACCTGTGCCTGAAAAAAAGTTGACAGATTTGCATTAAAATATGAGTAACAAGAAAAAAAAAAAAAAAAAGAATGGTTTGGTTAGGAAATCTAGGATCAAGTAAAGATGGGAGCCCTCTGGTGGGTGAGACTGGGAGTATTTAACTATACAGCAGTCTGTCAGCTGTATTCAAGAATTTTTTTTTAAAGCTTTTCTAAGACCAAATTAATATTTAGCTTCTAAATTGATGGTATCTGGTTTAAATTTAGCTGTTAAATTTCTGGGCATTTGGTGACTCATTTCAGATTATTTCAACCTTAAACAAGGTCTAGGCCTGGTTTCTTACATGCTACGTAGGGAAGATCCCAAGATAGAACTACTGAGTGACAAGAAGAAGATAACAAGTAGGAAATAATTCAGCACAGAAGAAAGTCCCTGTTCAAGAACAGAACACTTTAAAGTACTGGACTTTGCAGTTGTTATACACCAACACCTTATTATTAATAATTAAAAGGATAATTTAAAAAGAGAAAAGAAGAAAGGAAGAAAGAAAGCAAACAAGCATAAGGTTCATTTTATTTTTCTTATGGAAGAAATGAGGTATTTTATTCATTACATTTCACATTGGGTTATAAGATGCATAGAAAAATTAAACTAAACAACTTGTGACAAACTCACAACACATATTACAAATTGAAACTTCTGGCTTATTAGCTTTCATTTTTCACATTAGACATCTTGATGTCTATAAATCTATGTCTTTTAACCTATTCTAACACCTGAACAAAATTTTAAATGATGTATGAATCAAGAATATTAATGTAAAAATAAAAATAAAAATAAGATTTACACAGCTTTTAATTGTAAAACTTGAGAGATTTAAATCTCAAAATATATATGTTCTACTCTTACTACAAATTGTGTGACTTTGAACTCCTCTGTGAGAGTCAGTTTTGAAAATAAGGATATATGATCTTATAAAGTTCTAGTCAAACTAGTCTAAATTCCTTTCAAAAATGGTGAAAAACCACACTGATGATAGGAACAGTAAGTATAAGTATAAAATTCAAACAAGGCCTGTGGTTTCAGTTAAGAAAAAGCACAGGCTGCTTTGAATTTCCTATTAGCTAAGGTTCACTGTGAGTCCTTTTCTCTTTCACACTTAGGCTTAACCAATTGCAAAACGTAACTAATTTATGAGAACACTTTCTAGTCCACCACAGTAGTACAGGCCTATAAATCCCAGTACTCAGGAGGCTAAAGCAGGAGAATTGTCACAAGTTCAAGGATAGCCTGAGCTGCAAAGCAAAACCTTGCCTTAAAAAACAAAGGTGGGGTCAAGGAAGAAACTCAGTTTTTGGAAAGCTTTAAACACAGAAATGATTTTAACTAAACAACATGAGGTGGTTACTTAAACCTTAAAGTGTATATTTTTATTAAGATCAGATTGTGTGGAGATTCTTGAAAAATGTGGAGACCAGAACAAATTTCCTGAAGATCACACAGCAGAAAGTATTTGTGAGCTTCTGTCACCTACAGATGACCTGGAGAATTGCATACCTTTAGATACATACCTCAGTGAGTACTGCTTTTGTTTGTTTGATTTCAAATTTCGAATACTTCTCTCATACTTCTGTCCTCACTCTCTATGTTGAGAATATGTGGTTCAATGAAACCATCTTGCTCACTTTTTTTGATTTTTTTGGTACTGGAGATTGAACCCAAGGCCTTTGCACTGAGCTACATCCCAGTCCTTTTTAATTTTATCTTGAAATAGGGGCTTGTTAAATTACTAAAATGCCCACGCTGGACTCTGCCTAAGGCTCCTGGACTGCTAGGATACAGATGTGTACCACTACACCCAGAATCAGTCACAGATTCTTATTTGTTTGGCTTTTTTCACCTGAGCAAGTGTTATCGTCCTAAAATTTGTAAGCAAAAGTGATAGTCTGAGGAGCTGTGAACTGTTAGCAATCAGGAATTCTAAGCAGTGAATCAGGGACCAGCATTCCCATATATCATGCTGTCTCCTTGCCATGAGGTGACCAGAAACTGGAATTCCCCGAGGGAGTATTCAAGTTTTTGTCATCAGAATATACAGTGTACCTGAGCCAGGCGTGGTTGCACTTACCTACCCAAAGACAGTGAAGAGTGATCGTCTGGGTTAGTACAAAGAAAAGCAATTTATGCAACTACTACAGCTTCTCTGCCACATACACCTCCCAAGAGCTGCAGAGTAAGTTGGTATCTCATTGAGGGATTTGGGAATTGAGTTTCTCGGCAGCAATATGATGACCTGATGGAGGCCAAGAGTATAACACTTAGAACTAAAACTATATACTCAATAGTTAAGGGAGGTGTTCAGGCTGCCAGCAGGGGCATTAGTGTGATGAGCTTGCTGGAAAGAAGCTGGTAAAGTCAAGTCTTATGGTACTTGTTTTCTTTTTCTGTATCAGGATTAAATTCAACTATAAATTATAGAAGTGCAGATGAAACTAAAAAAAAATAGTTCAGGGCTATTATGGTGGCTCCATAACAGCATGAAGAATCCAGACTTTTTTTCTTTCTCCACTTCCTTGTTTAAAGGATTCTTACTAATACAACATGGCTACTCTAGTTCTGTCTGCCATATTATAGTTCCAGATGCAAAAGGAAAGGAGCAAAGTGAACAACTTCTGTGTAATGTCATTGACCACTCCTGGTTATGTGGAAAACTGGAAAATATTATCTTTCCATTGTGACTCTAAGTAAAACTGAGAATCTTACAATATGCAGGAAGTGGCAAATGGATGCTGAATTTGTAGCTGGTGTTATCTGTCCCTTTTCTTAAAATGAAAACCTGTGTCTTTTAACCTTGTGACTGGTATCAAAAAGGAGAGGATTAGACTGGAATTTATACCTTCATGAATTTGAGCAAATCATTTTTTTTTTAAACTCATATTTTCCATGTGTGGATTGAATGGGCTGGATGAGATAATTCCAAGAGCCCTTCTATCTCTGCTAGAGTCTCAGTGTGGCCTAAAATTTAATAAGCAATATTAATATATTTACAATCCTAGACTATTATAGCGTCAAATATATGCATAGAAGTAAACTTTATTTTAAATTAACTCACCATTCTTGGTTTATTTTTATTATGTATTAGAAGGAAACTTTTGGGCTGGTGAGATAGCTCAGCAGACTAAGTACCTGCTTAGGCAAGTGCAGAGACAGGGGTTCAATCCCCTGCACTGCTTGCTGCTTCGGCTCCACCTGCAGGCTTCCTGAGTTGGCAATGGAGACTGGGCATGGCGGTGCATCCTGTAATCCTAGCACTGGGGAGGCTGAAAACAGGAGGAACACCACAAGTCTGAGCTGTGGAGTGAGACCCTGTACCAAATACATTAAAAAAATCATAGAAGGAAACTTTTGACAACAGGAAAATTAAAGAATTTTACTTTAATTTTAGTACTGTTTGAATATCACACATACTTTATTTTAAGTGAGATTCTTCCTTAGAGATAATTTCAGAAGTTAAATGTGGTGTAGTCATGGTATGTATGATATTGCCATAACAAATTATCATTTATAATAAAGCATGCTAAATTATCCCTCTTAGACATAAACAACTATTTATCACCATGTCCAAAATATAATTATCACTTTCCATCCTATAACACTACTTATAGTTACCTTCATTTTATTTATTTATTTGTTTTTTTTCACTTTTTTTTTGTTTTATTGAAGTATAAATATCAATGAGACAGTTTTAAGATATCTTGACAAGATGGATTTGATAAATTAATACATTGCAAAATGTTTTCATAATGTTTTGGTATCATAGAAGGTGCATACATGATATTATACTTACAGACATTATTATACCATATGTCTCTTATCAGTAAATCAAGAGAGTGTAGCTGTTTTCGTATCTTATTTTTTATACCTGAATTACATCAAAGATTCAATAATTAATACTTTCTACCTTGTTAATTTCCTAGTGGTTGTCCGTAGTACTAGAAGCCGACATAATAACCTGTCCAACCACCATTAGTGCAAATCTTGCCTCTCATAGAATTATGTAGAGGCATGGCGTTATCTATCCCAACTGTACTATCCATACACACACATCATGATTCTTCCTTTCTATACCCCTTCCTTTGTCTACACCTGTCAAACATGGGCACTCCATTGTCATTCAACTACTTTAGGTGCCTGAACTCAATTACACAATCCAACACAGTCCAGCATTCCACAACAATAGTGAGTTATCCGAAGAAGTTGTCGACCAAATCACTTCTATTTTTTTAAAGAATAAAAAATAGTTAAAAAAAAAAACCAAAACCAGTGGGGCCAGTGACATAGCTCAGCAAACTAAAGCACCTGCTTAGTCAAGCTTAGGCAAGCACAGGGATCGCTCTTCGATCCCTGGCACCACCTGGTGCTCCAGCCCCAGGGCAAGCTGACCCAGCCAGAGGCCAGGCATGGTGGCATACACTTGTAATTCCAGTGCTGGGAAGGCTGAAAGCAGAGGGTTCACCATAAGTCTGAGCTGCATAGTTAGACCCTGTAACAACCAAATACATTTTTAAAAAAAAGTAAAAATGATACAAAATTTCACTAACCAAAATGATAAGAATTCAACAGTGGATGTTATATTACTTATTGTTTTCTTCAAATTAGTTTCTCAGATTATCAGATGTAAGCATGCAAAATTGGTCAAAAATTATAAAAAAATTAAAAAGGAGAGAGAAAAAAAATTAAGTATTAACTGCCCCTTTTAGTAGACTCATAGAAATCAGCAGTACAATTATTGAATCTATCCTGTATATAGATATATTTGTATCTCCCTTCCTTCTTTCTTTTTTTTCTCCTGTCATCCCAGTTCTTTTCCTTTGAACAGTTTCTTTCTCTTTCACCATATATATTGTACCTTTCAGATTTTATTTATTCTTTCAGGTTCTTATACTAGGAAGACAATACAATGTTTATACATACCAGTCTGATTTATTTTACCTATGAGTATGGCCTCTAGTTGCATCCATTTACCTATAAAAGCCTCAAGTTTATCTTTTTATAGCTCAGTAAAACTCCGTTGTATAAAATTGCCACATATTTTTTGTCCATTCCTCAGTTGATGGGCTGTTTCCAGGATTTAACTATGACAAATTTGACTGCACTGCTGTAATCATGGATGCACATATATCACTGTGGTATGATGTTTTCAGTTCTTCTGGAAAAATACCCACAAGGTGTATAGATGGGTCAAATGGGACCTCTAATCCTAGTTTTTTTTTTAAGTGTCTAATCTTTATTGGATGGGTCATTAAGAAGGATTCTGCACAAAATGTCAAAATATTTAATTTTATCACTCACAAAATCCTCTTCAATTCTTCTGTCAACATGAAGGTGGTCACAATTATCAGGTCCCATACCAAGTGAACATTTAGTTATATCAAGTAGTCATGGTGGTGTGAACTCTAGTCTGTAAGTGTTCTTCATATCAACAGACATTTTTTTTTCATGTTTCATATATTTTATTTCATTTTTCTTAATTTTTGTTTTATTGAAGTACAAATATCAATGAGACAGTTTTAAGATACCTTGACAAGCTGGATTTGATAAATTAATACATTGCAAACTGTTTTCATTATGTTTTGGTATCATAGAAGGTGCATACATGATATTATACTTACAGACATTATTATACCATATGTCTCTTGTCATCTAATCCTAGTCTTTTTGAGGAGTCTCCATACTGATTTCCATAGTGGTTGTACAGTCTACACTCCTACCAATAATGGAGAAGGGTTCCTTTTTCATTGTATTTATTGTTTATTTCTTCACCAGATATAAGTGCGTACATTAGAGGCTTGTCTGTTTTGTTCATCAACATATCTTTAGTGCCTAGAATCTTTCCTGGTATGTTGTAGATACCAAATAAATAGATGAATGCATGTATTTTTATACTAAACTCACAAATTATGAAAAAATCTAAATATTTTAGTAGCTTACTAGAATCAGGCCTCACTTTATGCCCTGAAGCTCTTCACTTATTGCAGCTATAATTAATTTAGATAATTTACAGACATTTATTATTGTTTCAAGTTGGTTAAACTGATGTTCTTGTTTTTTGGGGTTTTTGTTTCTTTTTTTTTTTCCCCCCAGAGCCTAGTACTTTAGGTAACATTGTGGAAGAAGTAACTCACCCTTGTAATCCAAATCCTTGTCCAGCCAGTGAGCTCTGTGAAGTGAACCGGAAAGGGTGTCCATCTGGAGAGCCCTGCCTTCCGTACTCTTGTATTCAAGGTGTGTGTGTATGTGTGTGTCTTAGTTTCTTTCTTGCCCCTTGAGACACAATACCTGACATCCACAATTTAAAAGAGGAAAGATTTATTTTCATTCACGGTTTGTAAGTGTTTCATTCTATAGTCAGCTGGTTCCAAGGCAGGGTTGCAGATAGTAGAGGGGAATGGCAGTGGGAAACAGAGAGAGAGAAAAGAGAAACAAGAAGAGGTAAAAACTTTTAGCCCTTGCTTTCAGTCACCCTCCTCTTGTGACCAGATCCTACTTTCTGACAAGTCAGGTACAAACTCATCAGTAAGTAATCTACTGATAAGTCACCTCCTAGGAGCCCCACCTATGAGTACATGAGGCTTTTCAGTGACATCTAGATATACCCTATCACAAGGTGTGGGACAAACATGGATAGGTGGTGCTAGTGTTTATAGGAGTTATCTTTGGCATGCATGTGATTACAAGGGAGTTTGCTTTCTTTTGTGTTTTTGCAGTGCTGGGGAGTAAACCCCAGGGCCTCATGCATGGTAGGCAAGTGCTCTCCCACTGAGTTGTATCCCCAACTATATATATAGTTTGTTTTTTGTTTCAGAGAGAGAGAGAGAGAGAGTTTTTATTAGTATATATTTGTGAGTTGGAACATGTATGCAAATATTGTCTTTTTCATCTCTCCTGTACTCCCCCTTTCACCTCTTAATTACCTTCCCATTTGTAAAAGATCTCCATACTTCCTACTGCCTTTTATTTTGCTCTTTGCTTATATTTTGTTTTTCTCATATAAGAGAAATCGTGTGACATTTAAGCTTACCTACATAATTTTTAATAGCTGAATAAACACTATAAACTTTTTTCTTAAGTATATCTAATGTCATGGAACAGTATCATCAGCTTTTTTTTTTTGGCACAGGTTGCAAATTGGGAGAAGCTTCTGATTTCATTGTCCGTCAAGGGACACTAATCCAAGTGCCATCATCTGCAGGAGAAGTGGGTTGTTATAAAATCTGCACATGTGGACAAAGTGGACTCTTAGAAAACTGTATGGAGATGCATTGTATAGACCTCCAAAAGTCTTGTATTGTTGGAGGAAAAAGAAAAAGTGAGTTTTGAAATATATCTGTCTGCTTTGATATAAGATAATTATCTTGACTTTGTTGAAATGGTCCACATCTGTAATCCCAGCTACTCAAGAGGCACTGGCAGGAAGATGGCAGATTCAGTGTCAGCCTGGGCAAGCCCTGTCTCAAAGTAAAAATCAAAAAATAGCTTGTAATATAGGACTGTGGTAGAGTGCTTGCCCATTATGGGCAAATCTCTGGGTTCAACCCCTAGTACTGAAAGAAAAAAACTACTGTCTGTTCATCTTCCCAAACAAGCTTAGTATGCTGCTTTCTCAGATTCTTTAACCATCTTTTACTTATAGCCCTAACAATTGTTTATGTCAATACATAATTTCAAAAATTGTTAAAAAGGAATACCACTTTGGGGTTTTTGTTGTTGTTTAGTTTGATTTTTTGAACCAGTATCTCACTATGCTGTTCTTGAATTCACTCTATAGCCCAGGCTGGCCTTGAACTCAAAGTGATCCTCCTGTCTAAACCTGCTGAGTACTGGGATTACAGGTCTGGACTACCATGCCAAGCTGTTTTGTTTTGAATGTTTTTGAGATAAGGTCTCTGTATCAGCCTCTCCTATCTCAGTTTCCTTAAGTACTAGGATTATAGATGTTCACCACTACATCTGCAAAAGAACACTTTTGAAGATTCACTTCCACCCCGCCTGCACACTTTGTTTTTCTACTTCTACTCCCATCTTCAAAGTAGTTTTTTATACATTAGGTTTACTCTTATTGAAAGTAAGCATGCTCTTAGCTAAAAAGAGCTTGAAATTTTTCTATTCTAGGGCAAGTCAGGTATTTGTTTCTTAGTCCATAGTTTACTTGTCTAAAATAGGAAGAGCCAGGTTTGGTGGGATATGACTGTAGTCCCAGCATTTGGGAGGCTAAGTAAGATAGGAGGATCATCATGAGTTCATAGGCCAGCCTGGGCTACATAGCAATACCCTGTCTCAAAATAAAGTAAAACAAAGGAAGTTATATTTCTTGTATTACAGAAAAATCTGAGGATAGACAAATATATTCTTTATATACACATTTATTAACTAAATACCTATTCTGTACAAAAGAGCATACTAGTTTCTTACTGAGCTGAAACTGAGAGGATAAGATTGTGCTTTATTTTATATGGTCTATGGGAGAGAATTTAAGCCATAGAAAGTAACAGTGTACTGTGGGAGCTAGTTATTTCTTTTTTGTTTTTTGTTTTTGTGGAACTGGGGATTCAACTCGGGCCCTTGCACTTGCCAGGGAAGTGCTTATGGAACTAGTTATTTCTGCCAGGGCATCAAGAAGGTTTTCAGCCAAAAGATACCACTGGGCCTTATCCTGGAAAGATGAACAAAGGTCCACAAGAGGAAAAGAACATTTGATGCAGTGGAGCAACCAGAAACATTGTTAGAGAATATGCAGTGGCATGCTGTGACTTGCATATTATGGTCCTGAAAAAACGTGGTGGGAGGTGACTACAAAGATATAAATATCTCAGATTTAACTCCCCACCACATATATTCAGAAGTTGTCTTTAAAATTTTTTCATTTTAAGCTGTGCAAGGTGGCATGGGCCTGTGATCCTAGCATTCTGGAAGGCTGAGACAGGATTGCTGAACTTAGAGGTCTGCATAGGTCTGAGACCAACTTAATGACTTAACAAGACTCTGTGTCAAAATAATAATAATAATAATTAACTAATTATTTTTATTAATTATTATTATTATTATGCTTGGAATATAACTCAGTGCAAAAGGTCCAGAGTTCAATCCCCAGTATTGCCTATATATGCCATTTTAAAACTTTAAGCTGGGAGTGGTATCATAGGCCTGTAATTCTACCACACAAGAGACTGAGGTGGTTGGATTGCCAAGTTCAAGGCCAGCCTGGACTACATAGTGAGACCCTGTCTCAAAAGCCAAATAAAGAAAAAAACACTTTTTAAACTATCAAATTTTTAGTTTATGTTTTATTTTTTAATACATAATATATATTTGTTTTCTTCCTCTTTCTCTGAGGTCATGGAACATTTTTTAATATCGACTGCAATGTCTGTTCTTGTTTTGCTGGCAATTTGGTATGTTCTACCCGCCTCTGCCTCAGTGAACACAGTTCAGAAGATGACCGTCGTACCTTCACAGGTGACCCTGGGCCCAGAGGCTGTTGTTGGGGGGCTTTCGTTGAGGGTGGTAGCAAAACCCTGCATATCAGTTTTCCTTTCAAGGCAGCTCCTCTGGTCTTGCTTTAACTGCAGATTTACACAGTAAGATCAATGTAGAATCAGAGCACAGGATTCTTTTTCCCTGTCCGAATTTCAATTTCTTCCTGTAGGAACTGAAGACTGTAGCTAAATGGTTTCTTAGTGCCCTTCCGGCATGAGTAATCTAGGATTCCATGAGTTAAAAAGAACAGAGCCAGTGATTGGCATGGTTTCAGGTGAATGAGGTTTTCCCACCTGGTAAACACCACTACCCCTATTGTCATAGTCTATAGTGTCTATGTATTCTCTAAGTTTGTTCTTACCACAATCTTTATCAATTTACCTTATTTTCCTGGTTCACTTCCACAAACACTAACATCTGGAATATTCCTTTCTTGACTTTACCATGCTGAGCACTGGTGTTATGCTCATTCCAGCCCCGCAAGGTTTAAAACCTGTGAGATGAGATATTTATTTTTAGTATCTAAATGCTGCGGGAAGATGAACTTTATAGATAATAAGGCCTCATTCCCTAGTATGTGGCCTTTCCTGTCTTGGGATAAATTAAGCCAATGACTACTTAACTGACAGGCTCTAAGGAGATTTTACTGGTCCCAAGCTGTACCACATGTATGACACTGTCCCATTCCAAACATGTCTCTGAAAGAGACAGACATAAAACTCTTTTTTTATTTCTTGGTGGTGGTGATGATACTAGGAATTCAATCCAGAGCCCTCACATTGAGCAACATCTCCAGCCCATTTTTTTGTTTTGTTTTTGTGACAAGGTCTCACTGAGTCACCAAGTTGTCCAGGCTGGGCTCAAACTTTCCACCCTCCTGCTTCTGTCTTTTTTTTTTTTTTTTTTTTTTTTGAGACAGGGTCTCGCTATGCAGTTCAGGCTGGCCTTAAGCTCATTTTGTAGCTCAGGCTGGTCTCGAACTCACAACAATCCTCCTGCCTCAGCCTCCCAAGTGCTGGGATTACAGGCATGCGCCACCACGCCCGGCTCTTCCTGCTTCTGTCTTACAGCTCAACTACATCCATCTGGCCATAAGACTGCAAATCACAGAATTATAATAATTTGGGCTGGGGTCATATCTAAATGGTAGCGTACTTTCCTAACACATGTAAGGCCCTGGGTTCAATTCCCAGACCTGCAACAAAAAAGGAAAATTATAGTAATTTCCTAAATTACCTTCTTGTTCTTCTCTCTTACTAAGGAGATGAGAGTGGAAGGAACTTATATGGGGAGCTTAAAACCCTTATATTGTTTACTTTGGTATTTAACATTCAAGAAATCCCTGATACGAAAACCAGACATTTTGACATGCCTGTAGTCCCAGCCACTTGGGAGGCTGCAGCAAAAATCTCAAGTTTGAGATCAGCTTGGGAATGTAGCAAGACCCTACCTCAAGAGGAAAAAAGAAAAAAATCCCCTTTGCCAGACTTCATCTAAATTCTAGATTTTATAGATTGTGAAAAACATGCTTTACTTTTCCTACCTATAAGAGTCTGTACCTGGAATCAAAGTCTAGAGGCTCTCAATTAGCTGGCAGTAAATAACACAATTAAAGCCACCTTACAAATGGCTTTTCAGCGCTTTGCTGCTTTTAAAAGTCCTGTCCAAGTATGCAAGTTTTTTCCATTAATTTACAACTATAAAGTGATCACTACTTGATTTTCCTTTTTTTTTTTTTTTTTTTTTTTTTTTTTGCAGTACCAGGGATTGAACTCAGAGCCTTGCGCTTGCCAGGCAAGTGCTTATTCTACTAAGCTATCTCCCCTGTTTGATTTTCCTTTTTTCAAAAGTTTTATTATCCTTTCACCTGGAACCACCATCTTCCTGTAATTTGTCAAATAACACAAAAAGCAAGAGGAGGAGAACCTGGTGTGTGTTCTCCAGGCCTTTTAGAAAACATGGGATGGTTCCTTTGGCCACATACATGTGAATCTACAAAAAGGGTGATATTGTAGACATCAAGAGAATGAGTACCATGCACAAATGTTACCATGACAAAACAGCAAAAGTCTGCAACGTTACCCAGCATGCTGTTGGCATTGTTGTGAACAATCAAGTTAAGGGCAAGATACTTGCCAAGAGGATTAATGTGCTATTGAGCATATTAAACACTCAAAAATTCATAATAGCTTCCTGAAATGTGTCAAGGAAAGTAATTAGAAAAAGAAAGAAACCAAAGAGAGAGGTACCTGGGTTCAACTGAGGCAGCAGCCTGCTCTGCCCAGAGAAGTACACTTTGTAAGGACCAATGGGAAGGAACCTGAGGTGTTGGAACCTATTCCCCATGAATTCAAGGCATAAACTGGGGGTGTTGCTCTGCCATTCAGCATCTAATTGGCAGCTTAAGTGTTCGAGGTCCTACATAAAAATAAAATCATCCTGTGTTGTAAGAGCGGTTTTCTTAGTTGAACAGTTGTGTAGTGCCAGAAATATTTGCAGCAGATTTTCACAGTACCTAGTAATTGTGTGTAGTCTTTATTTTTCAGTGTTTTTCTTGCTGAAAGATATTGCTGAGGTATTCTGAAGGTATATACCCAAAGGCAAGTCACTTGAGAAATAAATTTAAGTTCATTTTAGTTAAATAAATTGTTTAAAGAACCAAAAAAAAAAAAAGTTTTATTAGACAGAATTGAAAATAGTGTGTGCCCTGTATGTGACTGACTGTTAATGGCTGCCTTTGTAAGACCCATGGAGGGGAGGAGAAACATATGCACACTTATTTTTGAGTGTGTTTCCTCCCTTCAGGTCTGCCTTGTAACTGTGCAGATGAGTTTGTCCCTGTGTGTGCACAGAATGGACGCACTTACCCCAGTGTCTGCATTGCCCGCTGTGTGGGGCTTCAGGACCGTCAGTTTGAGTTTGGGTCATGCATTTCAAAGGATCCTTGTAATCCTAACCCCTGCCAAAAAAATCAAAGGTAAGTCAAAAGACTACTTACTTTTTTCTTTTTTTTAAGCAAAGACCAGAATTTTTAAGGCAGATGCTATGCATGTACCAAACAGTGAAAACACAAAGGTGAGTTCAGAAACAGTTTCTGCCCCAAAGCCTGTGGAACCTGGAGAAAGAGAGCCCATGCAAGGCTGCATGACTATGTGGTGGAGAGCCCAGATGTGAGCAGTTAATGCAGTCTTTGAAGGAAGGGTCTCTGGAGGGTGCAACACTCAGCTGAATGTGGAAAGATGAGCAGAAGACTCCAGGCAGGGTTACTGGAGGAAAGCTAGCCTAAGGGAAAATAGCAACAGCCAGAGCTGTGGCTGCTAGAAATGACAGATAGTCTGGGGCCTACTAGGAGCTCTGTAGTTGTGGGAGAATGAAACAGAGTAACATAAAGAGAGGGAGCAGGTAAGACAAGAGAAATGGGTGCAGTCTTACCAGCTGTGTGTCTGCTATTCAAGGGAAATTACCTCCTACTTACATATCTCCATTTTAGGAACAGGGCATGAGAAACCTCAGGAAATGCAACTTTGGTATATTTGAAGCTGTCTAGGTTTGGGTGCCCTTCTCTGCAGTGTCCTCACTAATCCCCAAGGACAGTTACCCTGGTCTTGGTGGGTTTCTGCATGTGGTGGCCAAGGACAACAGTGTGACTGACATTTCAGTCTTCTGGGACTAGAGTTTCCAATGGCTGCCTGAGAGACTGAGCAGGCCACATTCCAGTGCCATAGTCCTTTCCTTATGAGGGATTTTATGAACAATCAACATGCAGTTTCTTCTTAAATGCAGGCCAGGCATGGTGGCACATGCTTGTAATCCCAGCACATGGGAGGCTGAGGCAAGAGGATTGCTTTGAGTTCATGGCCATCCTGCACTGGAAAGTGAGTTCAAGGCCATGCTGAACTGTGTAGTGAGACCCTGCCTCAAAAAGAAAAGAAAACATGGTGCAGTATGAAGGGAGGAGAGGATTTTCTCACATGTAAATGAGATGACAAAAATTTAGTGGCCCATCTGCCAAAGATTACACAAGAAAACTAACCTGAGAAAGTTACTATGAAAAGAAGGCATGATATCATGCAGAAAAAATAAGCTAGAAAGCTAATACTGTGTTGGTAATAGAGTTGGACTATTTCAGTATTTGTCTTTCTCTACTGATTAAACTTTCAAAGTAGTTTATTACTATTATAGTAAAACAATGAAAAGAAATCTCAAAGTAAAAAAAAAAATTATACATATAATACAAAGCCAAAATAAAGGAAAAGACTAGAAAATTCAGCTAAATAAAAATAATAATTTTCAGGGGCTAGGGAGTGGCTCAGTAGAATAAGCACTCACCTGGCAAGCACAAGGGCCCAAGTTTAATCCCTGGTTCAACCAAAAAAAAAAAAAAAAAAATAATAATAATAATAATAATTTTATACATAGACAAATAAACTGGGAAGAACAACACAAGGACTATTTTCCTCATAAAAAGCCCCTAGAAATCACTATGAATAACATTAACCTTAGTAAAAAGGGGCAAAGATCAGTAACCAAATAGAAAAATGAGCTTGGAAACAAATACTTGGAAGATGGCCCTGATTCTAAACAATTGAAGAAAATGTTTTTGTTTGTTAGGGTAAGTAACTCTAGATATTTTATATAAATCCTAATATGTCATTACTTTCACATAGAAAATAAAATGAAATCCATTTTATTTTATCATAACCAACTGCTAGACTCGGAAATGTAATCCAGATGTATGTCCCAGGAAGAAACTAAATAAATTTGCTTGGTGTGGTGGTACATGTTGGTAATCACAGCGCTTGGGAGGGTGAGAGAGGAGCTCTTGAGTTCAAGGCTAGCCCGGGTAAGAAGTAAGACCTTGTCTCAGAAAATAAAAGAAAAAATAGTGATGAACATATGGACATAGTGCTCTATTAGGATAAGTAGCTTTACACTTAGCTTTCTTCATATGAAGAACAAGCCTTTCTTAATATAAATTAAAACTACAATTGTGTGTCATTTTCCATCAATTCAGACTGGTAAAGACAAAAAGTTTGGTAACACAACATAAGGAAAGAGGTACCATCATACACAAGGGTCTTGGGGAAGATTAGTACATCCTCTCTATTTTAAATATACATGCCCTGAGAGCCTGATAGCAGCTGGTCCTCTTCTGTCTGTGACCTCTTCTCTTTCCCTGGTGTGTGTCCTGGGCTCGTCTCACATTGGTGATTACAAAGCTGATTTCTTGGCCCCACTTATGAACTTTGCCAGACTCTGGGCAGCCTGAGGGACTCTGATAAGCTCTGACCTTCCTTAGACACTAGTGCACAGGTGTAGAACTTCTGTTGGTGCCGATCCAAATTTTTAAGAACTTAGGAAAACCCTGAGTGTCCTGCAGGACACAGGAGAGCTGTAACCTGTGAGCCTAGTGCACACAGGCACAGAGCTTTTCTGGCACCATTTAAGAACTTTGGCAGCCTCTGGGAAGCCTGAGAGACACTGGTAAGCTCTGACCTTCCTTAGCCCCCAGTGTACAGGCCTGGAGCTTCTGCTAGTGCCAGTCCAAACTTTTAAGAATATAGGAGAACTCTGAGTGGTCTGCAAGATGCAGGAGAGCTGCAATCCGTGGGCCCAGCACAAGCAGTCTTAGAGCTTTCTTAGAGCCATTTAACAACTTTGGTAGACTCTGGGCAGCCTGCAGGACTCCATCTGATGATTACTAGGAGCTTCACAAATGCCAAAATGCAGGAGCAAAAGGCAATTTCAATCCTCTAGCCCACCCTGAACAATTCCAGGAGACAAAGACATACAAGAACTTGGAAATCACACACCTGAAATCGCTGAAATGATAGCAACTGATGTAAAGAAACAAATCCATCAGGCTATAAAAGAAATAAAAGCAGAAATAATTTCTCAGGTCCAAAAAGAAAGGACAACCACCATGAAGGAATTACTCAGCACATCTAAAGAAGACATAGAAAAATAGAAGAGGATAGAAAAATGATGGAAACACTGAATGAACAATAAAGAATTAGAATGCAAGAAACAGATTCAAACAGATATCTAGGATATTAAGGACTCCATTAAAAAGCTGGCAAATTGCTTAAATGAAACTGAAGATAAATGTTCAGACCTTTAATGAATGTGAAATAAAAGATCTCTTAAAACTAACAAGG